>SPJY01001884.1:172688-238386 GCA_005191435.1 Raddia distichophylla
ATTTATCTTTGTCACTTATTGAACTAATTGGTTGGCTTAGTCCTTTATAGAGTCGGCTTATATCTTACTAGGACCCAACTGACAGATAGGCGACTAGCTACCCAACTAACAGATATAGATAGCACGTAGAACCGAACTAGGAACTACCAACCAACTAACGTTGGATAATTATGCATTGGTTGGGACTGGATTGGTGGATGCAAACCCAGCCGTGCGCCAGTGCCGCCATCGACCATATGTCAGGCTCAACCTGACAACAACAATGCCTCGTATGATTTTGGTGTGCTTCAGGTTATGATTATATTGGTTAGTGACTTGTGGACAAATATTTAGAAAATGCATTCAAATCAGGAGTCTAGAACGGTTTGCATTTTTTATGGGGTCCCATTAGAAGGTATGAACCTGTTTTGTATGTGCACAACATGGTACCAAAACACTAATCAATTTGCAATGTTTTGCTTGTTTCTATGGTATTTCATTTATGGGATGTGATCGGATAGCCATCATCGAAGTCTAATTCAGTTACACGAATATCCTTTTGACCGATGAGCAAGCAATTGATGTTCGTGGTTACATCTAAATTATAGTAGGTTGTATTCTTTTCACTAACATGTTTTTTTAATGTAGGTATATATTGTGGGAGAACAAGAATTTCGACTACTCCAAAGCAACCGATAATCCAATGGAGGTAAGTGTCCACCTTTCCGTATACGGAATTAATTTTTATAAGCCTTCAGGTTATAGATTACATCCAAGATTTTTACGATTTGCATAATATATATGTTACAACAATTCATGGTATCATATGCTATCTAGATACTGAGCTGAGACCTTTATTTGGTTCTATTCAAGTAGAATTTTTAGGTACTGAAGTTCCTGCAACAATATTTCCAGCTTAATGTTCATCCTCAAAATGTGGCTTGCAATTTGTCTATGAATTGATGAACAATGTTTTATATGCAATCAAGTTGTCAAATTAAGATTGTTTAGCTTAACGTTCATTTTCAAAATTAAGATCCATTGTGGCTTTGGATTTGATCAGGTTGAATGGAAAATAACTGGTTGCAGGCTTTGAGGGTCAATAAGGTGAACTGATAGGATTCGAGGGCCGATAAGTTGAGCTGACAAGAAAAAGTTGTGCTTCCTCGTATCTTGTATTACAAAAAAAAACACTCTTTATTGTCATGATGTATTTAGTTTGAACGTTTTTCAGTACCTCTTTAGGAACCAGGACAAGGTGGTGCATGACTAATATAAGGAAATGAATTGGCAGGGAATTGCCTTCTTTATACTACACCTTTCATGCTCTCGACCTGAAATGAGTTAACAAATAATGTCTTTCCTCTAAATTACTGTTCATGCTTATATATTTTTCTATAAATTATATTTTCCTTTCATCTCTTTATGGTCCGTGGCAGAGCACGGGCATTGTACTAGTATATATAAATAAACAAATTACGGTTTATCTTGTCCTAAAATAACTGCAGTTTCTGCTATACATATATACGGACGTAAATTAATTATGTCTGGATGCATAGCAAAAAACTAGTTATTTTGAGACGGATGGAGTAGCACGGATCATCATCGATCCATGCAAGGATGATGCAGCTTTGCTTTGATATATACTCTGTACGTGATATGTATTTGTTTTCTCTCTGGTGCGCTGGTGGCCAGGTGTATGCACGGCGTGTGTGTGCGCGTGTGTGTGTATGAAATCGGGTTGAGGTGTTGTCCTACAGTGTACGTACCATGCTGCAAAATTGGATGCATGCGTATGTATGTATTTACGTACGTACGTGCCATGTATGTACGCACGTATGTATGGAGGAGCAACTATCCTAATCTCTCGCGTACTGCCTTCGCTGCGCATCGTGTTGTGTAATCTTTTTTGGAATCTAATAAAGGATTGGTGTTTCTTGTCATACATATCGTGATGTAACAATTAGTGGTGTGTTCTAATCCATGTCTATCTTTAACCTGTAGAGGCCTTCCTTTACCAATCACCACAATACTTACTTTTAAATTTTAATGTGTCAAGAAGCAAGACCAGCCTCATCTGCATGCCCATATTGATTGGCAACACATATGTATATTTTTATTTTTTTGCTTTGTTGTCAACCAGTTGGAGCCATTATAGTTCATGCTTTGTTAAGTGTATGGGCTTTATTCAAACTCTGCAATGGAACATTGATCATCTCTCTTTTTATTTTTGGAAGAAGGCTGCAGGTCAGCTTTGAGGCACCATGTTGAGAGTATCTAGGAACCAACATCACATTCAAAATGGTTCAGTTGATGAGGGCAACCCCAAATGCATGAATCTTAGCTTATCCACAAAGAGTTTTCTATTATGGCAACAAAACTATTGAAGAAGTTGTAAAAGCTTATATTTTAGTGCATTCCATTTTCCTGAGCAGCTAATTGTAGCACTTGGTACTTGGCAATGCTTAGAACTCATGAGATTTAGCATGAGAGCCACATGCACCTTTTGTAGAATCAGATCAGCTGTGTTTAATTTTTTATTTTATCTTGCAACTTGATCAGAATTTATTTTGGTGGATGAACAGTGGTGCTCAAAGTGATGTGTGCTGATATTTATCGGATTCCTTGTATTACATGTTTATTGCTTGAAAATCCTGTGAAAGTTATTTTTTACTGATTTTTTTGAATTTTTTTAGATGGTTGGATTGGTGAAATGTATTGTTTCTAAACATTTTACATGCTCCAATCCTTGTGTTTCAAATGTTTTTGCTGATATATCATGTATAGATTACTATCTTGATCCCTGCCTATCGAGCTTAGTTTATATCAAGTAGGAACTAGCTAGTAAGTTGCAATTACACGAGCGTAAAGCGTGTAGTGAATTTGTTCCACCTGCGTTTCACCCCGAGGAAGTGGCTATTTGGCTGCCTTGACCCAGGGGACGGGTGGGTTATTTTCCCTGGGTTCAGTGAAGCCATCAAATGCAGTGTTTCTTTCCGCGTTGCGCTGCGACCAGTGGTCAGCGTTCCGCGCGGGAACGCTAATATTTGAATGCGCGCACAGCTGCGAACCGAGGCCACGGGCTAAACGCGTGGGAACGAAACGCTGGTAGCCGACGCAAAGAAACATGGCCAAAATCCCCTTGCGTGGAATTTTGACCCTGGGATTATCCCCCCCCAGCACCCAAACGGGCCCTTAGGGGTAGTTTTTGTAGCCAAAATAAGGAAGCCGGTGGCGGCTCGGAGCTTCTGTTGGAGCCGGCATCGACGTCGACTCCAGGTGGTTCTTCGATCCAGCATCGCCGGATTGCGTCGCCTTGCGGATCCGTATCAAGACCTTGCAGGTGATGTCTTCTTCCTGGAGCTTTTCTTCAGGTAAGGGTTGTCCTTCGGTAGTAGGATGTGTAGTAGTACTGTAGTAGCCAGAGTTAGGTGGAGACTTTTGAGGGGTCCTGGTTCCTCACCCCGAGCAAAGCTTCGTGGACCATGGCATCGTTCCTGCTAGCGGTGGTGCCAGTCTATTCTTCGCCGGCGTCGTCGTCGACCTTCTTTGCAGCGGCGAATCTTCTTCCTCGTTGCAAGCCCCGGTTGTGCTACTTCCTCGCCACAGTTCGAGACAATTCGTTCGCCGTGGGTGGACGGAGAGCCATACCTGGCAGCTCACCGGTATAGAACTTTTCACGGCAAAAGGAGGTCTTCGTCGACGGCCGCGAGTGGTTCTTGCTGCTGCATCTTCGTTGGAGGCGATTGTAGATAGGAAGCTTTGTTTTTCGGAACTGTAGTCCTTGCAGGACCTCATTGTGTTTTATTGTTGGTTCGAGGGCTACTGTGTAAGAGGGTTGAGCTTAGAGAGCTCTTTGAGTAATGCAATATTCCCCTTTCGCAAAAAAAAAATTTCTTTTATAATTTTTTAGGCTTGTCGCTTGATTTTATTTCTTTCATTTCTCTGATAGCTAGTCTCTAATTCAAACTCCTTAATGACTAAAAAAAGGATAAAAAACGATCGGAGGCCATTTGTGGGCAAGTGGTGCATAAGTGGAGCTTATGGCGCGTATTCGATTTCTAGAGGCCCAAGGCCGAATTGCTTGCTTGGAAGACAGCCTTCCACAACTGTAGTACGTAGTGTGTAGTCGTCAGCCATCAGGTAGGCGAATGGCGAGTTTGTCAAAGAGTGGGTTCGTCACCCTTGTATCTTTGTGGAGTTTGTCAAGGTTCACATGAGCTGCACGCGTGAGTGATGCAGATGTAAAAAGTTACTTCATCGCTGCCATGGACGCTCTCTCAGGATGCCCAATATCCCAAAGGTTTCATGGAAAATCAAGAACAAATCCACTCATGCCATAGTTGCACGCGCTTACCTGCTATTGTTCGGTCGCAATGTGGGCCTCAAGCGTGTAGACTGGCGAGGGTGAATGAGAATGCTTAGCGGAGGTAGGCTATTTTTTCTTTCTTCTGGGGTCACACAAGAATACAGGATGGCCTGGCGGCCGGATAAATACAATGCTTGCGTTTGTGCAACGCCAAATGAGGCCGGTGTGAACACCCGTCACCTAATAGGAACGATAGGTGACGGCTCATATCTAGGACCCGCCACTTATATTCACCAACAGCTTACCCTGTAGGTCACTAATGACAGGTTTAGTGACGTGTGCCGGTGGATACCCGACAGCTTATGGTTATATTAGGTGACGTTGCTTAACGCTGAGACCGTCATCTCTTGTATACATAATGTTGAGTGAATATTTTGAATATTTTTGTGATGAGTGTTTTTCCAATTTGGACTAACGATTTTTGGTGAGATTTGGATAGATATATATAGGGGTGGCAATGGGGCCCCGTTCCCTGTTCCCCGGCGGGGAATTCCCCTATTAGGGGACGGGGACGGGAGATATTATCCCCCCGCGGGGATGAAACTGGGGAAAAATCATTCCCCGTCGGGTATCACGGGGACGGGGACGAGGAAATTAATTCCCCGCGGGGACCCGAATGGGGACCCGAAATTTGGCCCAACCAAGAATTAGCCCGTACTGCTCCTGCTTGTCTGAATAGCCAACGCAGCCCGTTTCTCTAAATATCAAAAGCCCATTCGCCCAAGTCTCACTTCCTAGCCATTTGGTTTTGGAAATCCAAACGGCCCAATAACCAGCCGTATGTGGCTTTGTTTGCTTCATCCTTGATTCCTCCGTCACCTATCCAAATAAGCACGCAGCGCTGCCGCCGGGATTCCAGATCCAATCGCTACCTTTCCCATCGCCTTGTACCGCCTCCGCCGTCTCTCTGGTCTCCTATCCACCGGCCAGGAAGGTGCGACTGGAGACCGCAAGGGTGACGACAACACGACGGGAGATTGCGGCGATGGCGCGGCGGTTGCAGGCTGCAGGCGACGGCCGACGACGCCATGGCGTGATGCCCTTCGGAAGATGCGGCAACGAGCAAAGCTGGTGGCTACTTATCGTGGATGGGCTTCGCGCCGCCTACCGTCGGCGACATGCATGCTGCCGCTTTGCCACGCCATGGGTATGCCGTAGTTCGTGCCTTGACTGCCTTCTTCCTGCTGTTCTTTTCTCGGGTATGGAAATCCGTCGGGTCCCCGTTCCCCGATCGGGGGCGGGGACGGGGAGAAATTGTACCCGCCAGCGGGGACGGGGACGGGGAACGGGGAGGCTTCTGTGTGTCGGGGACGGGGACGGGGGACCATTTGTAACGGGGACCCGCCCCGTTGCCACCCCTGGATATATATGATTGAATTTGTAGGAAAGAAGAAAGATATATTCGTTCTCTCTCATCTCATGATTATTTTAATTACTGTTTTGCACTCGTTTAGTACTGTTTTAATTAGTTCTTCCGCTGTTTAGTGCTATTTAGCGTATTTAGGCTTAAATTAGGGGTATTTAGCGCATACGATCCTACAATTGGTATTAGAGCGGGTTCGCTCTAGGTCTAATCTTGTGATTAGGAGCGATGGCGCAATTTAGCACTTTCTCCATGACTAAACCTCCTGTTTTTAATGGTGATGATTACCCGTATTGGAAGGTTCGCATGCAATCCTTTTTACAATCTCAAAGCTATGAATTATGGAAAGTGGTAGAAACCATGTATGTCAAGTCTGAAAATATTACCACTAAGGAACAGAAGGATCTTTTTACTCTCAATCAAAAAACAATAAGTTATTTTTATGGTGCTTTGTCTAAGGATGAGTTTAATAAAATTTCTAATCTGACAACTGCGCATGAAATTTGGGAATCTTTGAGAATTACCCATGAGGACACTAATGATATTAAAAATGCTAAGATTGAGTTGTTTACTCGTGAATATGAGCTATTTGCTATGAAACCTGGAGAGAACATTAATGATTTTGCTGCTCGATTTAGTGAATTCGTAAGTAAGCTTACATCACTAGGTAAGCCTCTTTCTCAAGAAGATCAATGCAGAAAACTTCTTAGGTCATTAGATCAAAAAGTGTGGCACTTTAAAGTAACGGCAATAACTGAATCTAAGGACTTGAGTACATTGAAATTGGATGCTTTGCTTGGTTTTTTGAAAATTTATGAGATGGGTCTTAGCCAGATGGATTTTAATGCTCATGATACTCCCATTGCTCTTGCCACCGTTGATAAAATCAAACAAAAAGATTCTGAAAAAGAAACAGAAAAGAGTGTTGATGACATGAATTTGGATGAACTTGCTAGTCTTTCTCAAAAAGTTTCAAGCGTCATGAAAACTAAGTTTGGCAAAAATAAAAAGGATCTTGTGAAGTGTTTCAATTGCAAAGAACTTGGTCATTATCAAAGTGAGTGTCCAAAAATTGCCAATGCTAACAAAAATTCTAGTGCTTTTGGAAAAAAAAAATTCAGGTTCCAAGATGAAGAAGACACTTCAAAAGGCATTCTTGAACATGGTGGAGGAGTTTAATTTTTCAGATGATGACGAGGACGACCATGATCCCTTGGCTACACTTGGCGACGATGACGACATAGCTGATATTTGTCTTGTTGGAAGGGAGGCGTGCTTTGGATCATTTGATAATGAAGACAACGAAGATGAAGAAATAAATGAGGTAATCGATTCTAAAACTCGTAAGTTTTTTGAATTACAAGAAAAGATGTGCAATGAATTGTTGAAAAAGTGTAAAGAATTGAAACTAGAAAATGAAAAACTTCAAATGTTGTCTAATAAAAGGATCGAAAATTATGATTCATGTGTAAAATTAAAAAGAAAAATTGTTGATCTTCAGAATGCTACCTGTGATGCTTGTGAATTTTATAAGAGTGAATATTCTTTATTGAAATCAAGTATTTCCTCCTGTGAAAATTGCATTGTTTTAGAAAATGAGGTGGTCTCCTTAAAAAATTCTTTAGAGAAAAATGATTCTTCCACTTTAGAAACAAAAGTTAATGTTTTGGCAACAGAATTTAGATGTAAGAATCTTACTGGGATTAGAAAGAAATTGATTGAACTTGAAAAACGTCCTCATGGTCTTATATGTAATCGTTGTCCTGATCTTGCTAAACAAAACGGTTACTTGAAAGCCACTTTAGAAAAGATGACAGATGGTGAGAAAAATTTGAACATGATCTTGGATACTTCTAAATGTTCATTTTTGGAGGGTGTAGGTTATAAAAAGGATAACGAAGCTCATAAACCTGTGATTAAAGAAAACCATATTCTTTTTTATGCACGTGATAATGTGATGATTGAAAGGGTGAATGAAAAGAAACATGTGAGATGCTTTGGCTGTGGAAAATTAGGGCATATGAAAGTGAATTGCTATGCTAATTTGGGTTCAAAATATTGGGATAACTTTCATAGTGTTGCTTGTTATAGTTGTGGGAAGTATGGTCATTATGCTAGAAACTGTTTTTCTTTTCAAAACCATAGATTTGAGGCAAATAAAGTGAAATTTCAGTAACATTACAATTCTCAATTTGGTGTGAATAGAGTTGTAAATCAAAGAAAATTTATGTCTTTCGACTTTACACAAGATGGCCAACAAATAGGAAGTTTTTCTCATAAAACTGGTGTCAAAACTGCTTGGGTTCCTAAAAATTCTGTAAAAAACAGCAATAAAACTTCTCAGGTTTGGGTGCCTAAACGTGTTTTTTCATCGTAGATTAAAAGCCAAAGGCTTGAAAGCAAGTGGATAATCGATTCTGGTTGTTCAAGGCACATGACTGGCAATAAAAAACTGTTTTCAAGTCTTGAAAAAGTGAAGGATGGTGGTAGTGTTTTGTTTGGAGATAATACCAAAGGAAAAATAGTCGCTAAAGGCAGTGTTTATTTACCATGTCTGCTAGGCAGTGTTTATTTACCATGTGCCTGTGCAAGAAAATCCTTTCATTGTGGATTTTTTTTATATATTTAGCTTTATCAATGTACAGGATTGCAGCCTTCTTGGTGTATGTTTGTGTTGGGCTGCATGTTAAAGAGTCTCTTAACTGCTTTACTTTTCCATGGGATTCTTTCAGTGCATTGCTGCTTTCGCTCGCTAGAGATGTTACAAACTTTTCTTGCTCTGTTTTCTTTACAGTATTTGATTTGCCCATGCAATTTTTCCTTGCTCTTTACCAGATGACATAGGCTTTTCTTGCTGTTTTAGAGATATATTATCCTTCCATTTCAAGCCTCTGGTCAAAGGCGTGGTTGGGGCCTCTGGTCAAAGGCTTAGATGTCTCCTATATACCCTTGATCCTTCCATTTGAGGCCTGTGGTCAGAGGCGTAGTTGTGGTTCATGGTTTGTGTTAGAATGTTTATGTTCATTCCAGCATAGTATTGTCCATTGCTTTTGATATTACATAAGACATATGGCGTATCTCTTTTAATATCATGCTGTTGTTAATTATAGAGCCTTTACAAATTTCAGCTAGATTGATGCTGATCCAAGCATTCTGAATTAAATCCTCTGTTCAAAGGTGTGCTCGGGTTTCATGGTTTCTCTTGCCATGTCTTCTATAATTCAGTCCATTGCTTTAAAAGGATTCTTAGATTTTCTATACATTGGACCTGGCATAGTTGCTTTTATTGTGATCATATTTTGCTTTCCTTGATTTTTACGCTATGCCTCTTACCTCTTTTAGGTTGAAAACGCATTCATCTATTAATTGGATACGTTTATACATATCTGAGGCCTCATAATTCAAGTCACCGATCAATGATATCATTTGGTTTAATGCTTTCCGCCTTTCTCTTGTTATACCTGCCTTTTATTCGGATAAAGTTCACAATTATTAGATGTGCTTTATATGATTCATTCTATAACATATCTCCTTTTTAATTTGATCCAGTTTGTATTGTTGTAATAACAAAACAATTGCGGCATTTATCAGGAGCATGGATTGAGGTTGTATACTTCATGATTTTCATATTAATCTATTTATGCCCTTCTTGCATGAATATGGCGTACAGTACATCAGTAAAATTTAATATCAAATATTTGACACTTCTGGTATTTAAAATGTCTGTGATATATAGACGACGACTGCTTATTATCAATGTGTAATTTAGCCACCTCGATGCCTTGCAATAGCAAAAGAAAGGGCAATTATATGCCATTTCTATGGCAGCTGCAGCGATCATGTTCGTTTTATTATTTTGAGGCAGCGCTTTGTGCGTCTCTGTTGTTTGCCTACGCGACACTGGTTGTCTGTGATTCGGTGCGTCGGCCCACCGTTTGCTGCATTGGTTTCGCCTGCTTGCCCAATATGCTCATCACATGCAAATATCCTTTTAGAATTATACACAGCGCAGTAATCGATTAATCTCAGTCTCATCAGCTACGGTGCGCCGCGGGCGCGCTGACCTTCCTAGTATATAATATTTGCAGTAGAAGTAGATATGGAACTAAACCTGATGGCTGCACCAATACTATTATATTCCTGTAGGTGCCATAACTGAGCATTGTAAAACAGAATGAACCAAGCATATTATTTAGATGGACACTGTATTGGATCGAAGCAGTTGAGCAAATGAAATGGAGCAAAAAAATCATACACCTGACTGCTTGCCTAGGTTGGAAAAATCTTAGATGAGAATTGAGCTTAGCCTAGAGTTCGAACTCATGTATCTGTATACTATGGTGAAAAGTCTCAGCAATGACTCCATTAGTAACAAAATATGATATGGACTTACAATGAAAGAAACTTTGTAGATGTACCACCTAATAGCTTTCTTTATGTATATGCAATAAATTAAAGTACATGCATACATTTAACATACCAAAGCTTGTTTTCTTCGCAGATTAATATGTGCAATTTCCCATGTTAAATAAGGTAATGTAGGTTTCGTGTTAAGAAACCACAATATAAATAGATGTAAACACTGCTGATCTAAAACCCCATCCTTTCAGATACTGCATGCATGCATACTCCCTATATCAATGTTAAAACATGTTAAATAGTATCTGGTAGCACACTCTAAGCATGCTCCACTCTAATTTAGAAAGGACAAAAAAGCATGAGATTTGTATATTTTTCCAGTGTTGTGAATTGAAGCTCCTGGCCCTTTATCTGTGAAAATGTAGAGGAGGCTCAAGGTTTGTTCATTTTTTCCATATCTTATGGCTTGCACGAGCATTATCGAGAGGCAATGTTAATTTTGTACATTGCATTTTCTGTGAGCTTACTTTCTTTTTGTTGGTTGCCTTCTTTTAGATCCGAGAGAGACCTGTCCATGGCCCTATAACCAACAGTAGCTGCAGGTAAGTATTTTTCTGGTTGGTGAAATTTATTAAATTTTGTTAGTGTGTTGCTTCCATGCTTAAAAGGACTGTCAGATGAGTCTTTTTTGCTAGGATCTCCTAGAGCCTCCATTGATTTATTGTTCTTTAGCACATGGAACAAATTCAAAATCATCTAATTGTGTCGACAATGTTCCATTATCAGGTGATTTCCCTAGATATGGTAAATATACTATGGTAATGATCAATTAATCTGGTACCTCATTGCTCGCCATAAGCACCGTGTGCAGGAACGCCCTTTACTGGTCCATTCACCTTCGTTTCTATTACCATGTGAGTGCCCTTCTCTATTCCTTCACTAATTTCGTAGCTCCTTTAGACCTTTATTGCAGTTTTCTGATGATGTATTTATAGTTGTATACCCACATATTCTTACTAATTAGTTCCTGCTATTTTTAAAATTTGTGAGTTGGATGTACGAGGATCTTTTTTTGGCTGATTCTTCTATATTGTGGTTACTGATTCATTGCCATCTGCACCACGGATTTCAATATTTAGATATGTTGTCGGTCATGTATATATAGATTGAAAGCAGCTATGTCAAAATTAATTGTTACAAATATGTCATGCTGTTGGTCATGGTATTTTTTTTAATGGAATAGAGTTCATTTGATTGGACAGAAACCAAGTCTTCTAGATTGCCTGCAATTTTTTTTCCTACCTTATAGTTTAGACCGCCCTTACAGAGTTACGTTTCACATTTTTTGTAAGCTGACAGCATACCATAGCAAGATTTTATTAAAGGGGAGTTATTGTTGTTGCAAACATACCATATTTTGACTCATGCTCAATGATGATTTGCAGGCCGGAAGCACATTTATCTTTTTTGTGGAAATCAATGCTACCCTTGGTTACCTGGTTGGTGTTAAATTATTGAAAGAAAGCCAATGCACTTAGATTCCAGCGTATATTATCCTCTGGATGTACCAAGCTTCTTCATAACTACTTGTATGTTAATTTCCTTGCATGCATTTTTTCCAAAACAGGGGTGACATGATTGATGCACCTTTACTGATTATGTTGATGTTCATCTATTAATTGGATACGTTTATACATATCCGAGGCCTCTCCGAGGCCTCATAATTCAAGTCACCGATCAATGATATCATTTGGTTTAATGCTTTCCGCCTTTCTCTTGTTATACCTGCCTTTTATTCGGATAAAGTTCACAATTATTAGATGTGCTTTATATGATTCATTCTATAACATATCTCCTTTTTAATTTGATCCAGTTTGTATTGTTGTAATAACAAAACAATTGCGGCATTTATCAGGAGCATGGATTGAGGTTGTATACTTCATGATTTTCATATTAATCTATTTATGGCCTTCTTGCATGAATATGGCGTACAGTACATCAGTAAAATTTAATATCAAATATTTGACACTTCTAGTATTTAAAATGTCTGTGATATATAGACGACGACTGCTTATTATCAATGTGTAATTTAGCCACCTCGATGCCTTGCAATAGCAAAAGAAAGGGCAATTATATGCTATTTCTATGGCAGCTGCAGCGATCATGTTCGTTTTATTATTTTGAGGCAGCGCTTTGTGCGTCTCTGTTGTTTGCCTACGCGACACTGGTTGTCTGTGATTCGGTGCGTCGGCCCACCGTTTGCTGCATTGGTTTCGCCTGCTTGCCCAATATGCTCATCACATGCAAATATCCTTTTAGAATTATACACAGCGCAGTAATCGATTAATCTCAGTCTCATCAGCTACGGTGCGCCGCGGGCGCGCTGACCTTCCTAGTATATAATATTTGCAGTAGAAGGAGAAGCTCGTCCATCTTCATTGGAGACGCGGCTACTCCGGAGTGCCTTCCGTTGGAGGGTCTTCCGTTGGAGTTCCTGGACAAACACTTCATAAACTTCCGTGATGATTTCACGTCGCAATTCAACATTGGCAACCTTCAACTGCATAGATCTCGCCTCCTAGGAACTCATCTAACAAAAAATGCATAGGTTAATTTTAAATTGTTGACATGTAAAGAAAACCTATTTTATTAGCAACATATTACATCTTGGAATCATATGCTAAATGAGATGAACATATTGCTATAGATAATGAACAACAAGAAAATAATTTTGGACAATAACGGAGATGAACATATAATCAATAAGGCTGCATAATAACAATGTACCATATGACATGCAACAAAAGTGAGATCGATTAGGTAGAATATATTTCAATGTTGTAAAAATTGAATGTACAACAGCAGTAGAACAAACAAGATATATTTAGGTCATACACAAAAGAACAACAGTCGAAGGCATATTTAGTGTTTTTTTGTCCTCCCTACTCCTAATTAATCACAGCAATTAATGCAGGGGACGGGGCAATGCGTGATGCGTGATGCCATTTGGGTAATCATTTGCACGTAATTTGAATGACAACTAAACTGAATTAAACAAATCGAGCAGTGGCGGATCCAGGACAAAAATCATGCCTGGGCAATGCTAAAATTATATTTCATTTTCTATAGAATAAAAATACCATAAATAACATAAAACATGCTACTCATAAATAACATAAAACATGTTAACTCCAAGCTAACATTTCACTGTTTTTATAGTTTTACTAGTTACTAACATTAAAACAAATGAAAAATTAAATCTATCAAAATATTCCATGACAAAAGAAGAAAACATACCACTATGATAGGAGTGTACGAGGCAATTGCATTCTTCGGGTTTTAAGGCGTTGAAAGCGACGTATTATGGTTTCATCATCAAGTGACTTGAATATCTCTCACTCGGTGTAGCATACCATTAGGTCATTCAACCAATCGTTGGCAATCTTATTGCGTAACCAATTGTTGAAAATTAAAACAAGTAAATTAAAAATAATTAGATGTAAACATTAGGGCTATACTGTATAGCCGTATATATATGTTAATATAGCCAGAGGGAGAGGGCTGACCTTGATACTTGAGTCCTTCAGTGAGTTCAGTCCTTGACGGTTGAATGGTTGATGTCTTGAATTCTTGATGATCTACAAGACTGCAACTTGAGTCCTTGACGATTGGTGGCGAGGTTGAGCAGCCACGTACCGGGGCTTGCGCTAGCGCCTGGCGGCTTGCACGCTTGCTGCTTGCAGGCTTCCAGTCCCAGTGATCAGAACAGCGGCCAAAAGCGGCTCTCGTCTGGCCGTCTCGCCTCAAGACGGCGCTCGTGAGACGCAACCTCGCCCTCGCGCTCGCGTGACTCTCTGTCTCCCGCCGTCCCGTGCATTTCTTGCCTCGCCCCCCTCTCTCACAGACCTAGATGGCCCAGGTGGAGGATATTTGAGTGGGCTTGAGCCCTATACCCCAAGAGAGGTAGCCCTATACCCCAAGAGAGGTATAAGTGGGGGTCTAAATCCAAGCCTGGGCCACCGCCTTGGCAGCCCAGGTGGAGGATCCGCCCCTGCTTGTACTACGGCCCTTTAAATATCTATTTATAAGTTTTGTCATATTTTCGTACTGGGTCTTTAAATTGTATGACCGGTACTGTGGTTACCTCTTGGTATCCTCAAATGTACAGATATTGACCCAAAAGCTCAGATGATTAGCTGCATGAGACGGTCAAATATAAAGAATGGCCGATGGTGCGAGAGTATTGGGAAACTAGCTGTGCAGAAAGTTATCCTCTGAGCAAGATTCCGGATGAGACACTTGTGCTAGGGAAGTGGCTATTGTATGACTACAGTATTGACCCAAAAGTTGCTGGATGCTTCGTCTGTTCTTACTGCGTCGTCGTTGCTGAAGTCCCCAGAATATTTTGACGACTTGACTTGCATACCCAACATTCTTCGGCTCTTGTGTATTTTATAGCCAAATCTTCTAACTTCGCGAGCTAGGCCCTTTTACCAGATGAGCCCACGGCCACCACGCTATTTTAGGCCCTTTTACCTTTTCAAGAATCACCATTTTAAGCCGTCAGCCCACTTTTCTTTTTTCAAAAAAAAGAGAGAAAAGGACAGCCTTCTCTTAGGGAATTTTTTACTGTACTAGCTTTGATCTGGAGGCCATCTACAGGGACCAGGCCCTTATCGCTCTCATGCTGGACGACAATCCTGTCTCCACCGGGCAGCTGCAGTCTTCCTTTGAGGAGTACTTCCGCGTTGACAACAAAAGGTTATGCGTCCAGAGACAATCGACAAGAAGTTTCTTCGTTATGACTGACTCCGTTGAGCTGAGGGACTATGTGATATGCCGCCCTAATGTTGTTGTTGCAGGGATTGGGCTCAGGCTGCACCACTGGTCTAGGTTCCTTGCGGCCGGGGCCAAATCAGCGCGGTTCAAGGTCAGGCTCTGTATTGAAGGGGCGCCTCGCCACGCTTGGTCCGAGTCAGCCATTGCCCCCCTCCTTTCCCCCTCGGGATACCTCGTGCCTGAGCTCGACTCTCCTCGCTTTGAGCGTGAGGAGGCTTGTGTCTGTGCTTGGGTATGGACGGATGACGCAAATAGTTTCCCTAAAGAGGCATCCTTCTTCCTAGAAGAACCTAGGGTAGCAGGTGTGAGCGAGCACTCCCCGCCGCGGATGCTTGTCCACAAGGTAATCATCCATGTGGATGTGGTGATGGATTTTGACTTGCCGAGCAGGGAGCATAGAGGTGGATTTTCCAGCCCATATAGTTGTGTCAGTGGGTTGCTTACTCCGATTTCAATCTCATCCTCAGACGAAGGCTCGGTCGCGACGGCCTACTCTTTCGACTGGACCTTGGGTGTGGTTGATGGACCACCCGGCCAGCAAGCGCCGGTTCATGCCAGGCTTGGCCAGGGGCCGGGCACGGATGATGATGACATGACGCCGCCGCCTCCTTCTCCTCTGCAGGCTGGCGGGCGGCGCCCCTCCAAGTGGGATGTCCGCCCTCCGGATGCCTAGGGAGCACAGGGCGCATCCTGCTCTACCTTCCGTCGGCAATCCAAGCCCCAAGGCTGGGGGCGTCGTCGCCACGCCCCGGCAACCTCGGCCATGCGTGCTGCTCCTGTTGAAGTTCACTCCGGTAGCGTTGTCGGTGCTGCTGCCGTCGCGGATAACTCCAAGGCGCACCACGCTGCCCAGGTTCCAATTGTGCTGTCTATTCCTCCGCCTGGGACTGTTCCTGTGCCTGTGGATGATCCGGCAGTGCAATGCTGTTTTTCTTCGTTGATCCAAAACCAAACCAGTGACGCTTCCAATCTAGAAAAACAGGGTTGATCCGATGGAGCTTGAACACTCTATCTCCTTGTCGCAGGTCCTTCCCATCTCCCAAGTCCCCCAGGTGGCTACGTCCGATCATCCACTCGTGGCTGATAACCGCGAGGAGTTGCCGTCCCAGGAGGATGTCAACCCAACCCAGCAGGAATCAATGGCTCCATCTCCCACGCCTCTTAAGAAGTTGTTCTCTGAAGTTTTTCGCGCGTTGCCACCGTCCCTTCTAAAAAATCCCGACGGTGTGCAGCAATCATCCCCAAGAAGAAGCAACCGTTTGGCCAAGAAGGTGAATGCATCACAGCTCACAGCTACGGCGAAGTCGCAGAAGGTCCTTGCTGCCAAACTAGGATCTTTGGGTGTGAAACAAGTTTAGGATGACGATGCCATCGGCCGATACAAGGCTCTCTTCAAGGCCGAGCTAGAACCGGACGCACTGGAGGCACTACGTGACCTGGCTGGTCTGGAGGGAGGCGCGGACCTCGCTGTAGAACTAGGTGTCGCTGCTTGGGCTGTTCAGGCAGCGTGATTGTCTGGCCGAAGAGGTGACTCGGGTCGATGTTGTTTTAGTTCCCATGATTTGTCCACTTCATCTACCGCTATCTACCTGTTGCAGTGTCTGTCCTTCTGTCGTTTTTTGGTTCTCGAAGCGCTTCCTAGCGTATTCTCATGTGTGGACTTGTTGCCTTCAGAATCCTTCTGCTGAGCAAACATCTATGTTCGTTATATGTATTTCCCCAAGTAAAATCTTTGTCGTAGGTGTTAATGATTTTTATGGATAATTTACGGCTTCTAAACTGGAATGTCAGAGGGTTAAATTCCCCAGCTCGAAGGGATGCGGTGCGCCTGCTTGTTCAGGATTGCAGGGCGGTCCTCGTTTGTTTGCAGGAGACGAAACTGGCTTAGGTCGATGTCTCTCCATTATCAGGGAGAGTCTTGGACCACGATTTGTCCAAAACTTTTGTTTTCTGCCTGCCCAGGGGACCAGTGGTGGCATCTTATTGGCTGTCGCTGAGGGCTTCGCCACGATTGCAAATGTGAGATCTTCCAAGTTCTCCCTAACCTACGATGTCTGCCACAGTCAGAACCAAGTCGAGTGGTCTTGGACGGGGGTGTATGGGCCTCAAACCGGGGCGGATAAAAGAAGATTTCTGCTTGATCTTCGTCGATTGCAAGATGGCGTCAAGCAGTCATGGCTTGTTGTTGGCGACTTCAATATGATTAGAACCTCACAGGAAAAAAGTACAGGAGCTAACTTAAACGGGGCTCTCATGAGGGAGTTTAATTTGACTTTAGATGCTCTAGAGCTGAGGGAGTTCGATCTTAAAGGAAAAAAGTTCACTTGGCGGGGCAACTTGCAAGGAAGCAATGCCGTTATGACAAGAATTGACCGGTGCTGCGCAACCATGGCATGGGATGTTTTCCTCCCTTGTAGGGAGCTCACACCGCTTTCGTCGCTAATCTCAGATCACTCGCCACTTTTGCTCTCGTCGTGTGCCCCGACGAACAAGTTTCGTGGGTTCAGATTCGAGAGTTTTTGGCCTAGGTTGCCGGGCTTCTTCGAGGTGGTCAAAAGCGCCTGGGAGGTGCGTGATGTGCCGCACGGGGCCCTACATCGGTTAGCCTGCAAGTTAAGAAGAACAGCTAGGGCCATAAAGCAATGGAGCAAAAAAATTATCGGTCCGTTGAAGCTCCAGCTTGCCATTTCAACGGAGGTCATTTTCAGGTTTGACAAGGCGATGGAGGAAAGGCATCTATCGCAGGCCGAGATGGACTTGTACAAGGCGCTGAAGAACAGGATCCTAGGCCTGTCTGCTGTCGAAAGGCTAAGGTTGAGGCAACAAGCAAGAGTGAAATTCATTAACGAAGGGGATGCAAATACGAAATTTTTCCATGCGAGTGTTTCCACGGTTCAGGGTAGTAACAGGATCTCTCACCTGCACACTGACCAAGGAGTGCTGTCCGTGGCCAATGACATTGAGGACAGGTTCTTCTTGCACTTCGTCGACCTCCCTGGCTCGAGAAAGGACAGGTCCCACACCCTGAGTTGGGATTTACTGCAGCTCCCAGGTGGAGATTTACAGGATTTAGAAGCGCCTTTCCCTGAGGAGGAGATCCATGATGTTGTTCGCCATCTTCCGTCAGAAAAGGCTCCGGGCCCCGACGGATTCATTGGACTTTTCTACAAGTCTTGCTAGGAGATCATTAAGGTTGATTTGATGGCGGCGTTGCAGGATATGTGGCACTGTAGGGCTGATGGATTTGTGAATTTGAACTCTGCCCATATTGCTTTATTGCCAAAAGGGCAAGGCGAGCCAACCCTAGCCGCCTTTAGGCCGATTAGCTTGATTCATAGCGTTGGAAAGTTGTTCTCAAAGCTTCTAGCGAATAGATTAGAAAGGCATTTAGAGAATTTGATCTCCCCTTGTCAGAGCGCTTTTATTAAAGGGAGGTCCATTCAAGACAACTTTCTCGGGGTTAGGTCGAGCGTCCAGCGCTTGCATCGGAAAAAAGTGCCTTCGATGCTTTTGAAGCTCGATATGCAAAGGGCGTTTGACTCGGTTAGCTGGGAATACCTCCTTGAGGTCTTACAGGCTTTTGGTTTAGGCCAGCGTTGGAGAGACTGGTTGGCCATTCTTCTAGGGAACGCTACCTCCTAGGTCCTGCTTAACAACTCGCCAGGAGGGCCACTTGTGCATCGTCGGGGTCTCAGGCAGGGGGATCCGCTTTCACCAATGCTTTTCATTCTGGCCATGGAGCCGTTAGCTCGCCTCCTTCACTTGGCTGAGGTGAGTGTTTCAGCCCATTCCTCAGAATCTAGCGAGGTTGTGGGTCTCGCTTTATGCAAATGATGTAATGGTGTTGATCAAGCCAGATGCTTCGGAAGTGCGGGCCCTTACTAAGATGTTCAGCGTCTTCCAAGGAGCGACAGGCCTGGCGGTTAATTGGGCTAAGAGTGAGGTCTTTCCAATTAGGTGCGACCAAGACACCGGAGTTTGGTTGCAAGATGAAATCCCAGCACAGGTCAAAGATTTCCCTTGTAGGTATCTCGGTCTACCTTTGAAGCCAAATAAAATCAAGAAGCAGGAGGAGGCGAATCTCATTGAGAAGGTCAGGCGTAGGCTACCGACTTGGAAGGCCAAGCTCCTCTCCAAGGAAGGACGCCTGGTCCTCATCAACTTCGTCCTAACTTCGTTGATTGTTTATCACATCATGGCCTGTGAGCTAAGCAAATGGACAATTAGAAAGATTGATAGAATCAGGCGGGCTTTCCTTTGGATTGTAGAAGAAATCTGTCATGGCGGTAAGTGTTTGGTTAACTGGACGTCAGTATGCAGGCCAAAGGAATTAGGGGGGGCTGGCGTCAAGGATATCGAACGTTTTGCTCGCGCTTTGCGTCTACGGTGGCTATGGCATGTTTGGGACTCCCCGCCAAAGCCTTGGGCTGGGGCTGCACCTTCATCCACTTCGGTGGATATCATGCTGTTTCGGGCGGCGACTGTGCTCACCTTGGGGGATGGTTCCACGGCCTCTTTTTGGACCTCACCTTGGTTGCATGGTTCCTCTCCGAGCGAGGTGGCACCTCTCTGTTATAGGCTTGCAAAGAGAGAGGATATTTCTTTAAAGGAGGCGTTTACTGACGGCCGATGGATGCTCCCGTTAAGGAAAATCTCTACGTCAGAGCAGGTACGCGAATTCGTCGTGCTTTGGTCAGGTGTGCAGCAGATTGAATTGTTTCCAGGGGCTGCTGATTCCGTTCACTGGAAATTCAACGCCTCAGGTTTGTACACAGCCAGATCTGCATACTCTTTGCAGTTCATCGGCTCTTCATAGGATCATGACTACGCGCGCATCTGGTATGCTAAAGTGCAAAAGAAAATGCCGTTTCTTTTTTTGGGTGCTACTCCGTGAGAGGTTATACACCGCGGATCGCTTAACCACAAGAGGTTGGCCCTGCAGCACCGCATGCGCTCTTTGTGGTGAAGAGGATGAAACCCATAAGCACCTCTTTTGGGAGTGTTCATTTGTTAGGCAAATCTGGCATGGAATGTCATCTCTACTTCGCTTCACAAAGGTAGATTTGCCATCTGTTATCTCCATGGGTCAATGGTGGGATGAACTGTCGGGAAGCAAGGCGGTTAGGAAGATCGAAGATGGAATCATTGTTGCCATATGCTGGAACAAATGGAAGGAGCGAAACGCCAGGATTTTCCGACAGGAGGATTGTTGGCCGGATGATGTTTTGGTTAATATTAGAGGTGACCTATTGGCAGTGTAGTCCGGTTCTGGTCATGCCTAACCGGCGTTCGGTGTGGAGTGCTTTCGCATCGGGTGTTCACAAACTGTTTTCTGTATTGCTTCTTCTTCCTTTGAATAAAATTGGCAGCTCGCCTTTTCTTCAAAAAAAAAGATATATTGGTTGGCCGTCTCAGAAAAGACAGTGCCGGCCCATGCCACAGTCGATATTTGTTCAGCTGCCACATTACCATTTTTGGACCATATCTCCTAGCGATGCTGGTATTGCTACACGATAAGAACTGGACAGCCAGATTTGTATTGTTCTCCCGATCAAAATAGTGTAGTATCATGTGTGTCGGTCTCGCATGCATGTGGTTCTCGGTGATCGCTAGATCAGTAGAAATCTGGCATGTACTTTCTTCGTTTCGCCATATCAGTAGAAATCTGGCATATACTGTCTCAGTGATCTGAAAACCACTTACAGGTGGACCGGAATAAAAGGACTTTGCCGAATATGTCACCCTCTGCGATATCTGACAAAGAGTAAAGGCCGAGCATCAAAGGCCTACTGGGCTATTGCAACCACTCTTGGTTCCTGAATGGAAGTGGGAAGAAGTGGGGATGGACTTCATTGTCGGGTTACCGAAAACTCAATCCGGCTATGATTCTACCTAGGTAATCGTCGATCGCCTCACCAAAGTTGCCCACTTCATCCCTGTCCGAACCACCTACACCGGCGGCAAGTTGGCCGAGTTGTACATGAGCAAGATAGTCTATCTGCATGGGATGCCAAAGAAGATTGTCTCTAACCGAGGTACCCGGTTCACCAACAAATTCTACGGCAAGCTCCATGAGTCGCTTGGGACTCGTCTGAATTTTAGCACTGCTTTCCACCCCTAGACCGGTGGCCATACTGAAA
Organism: Raddia distichophylla; assembly: GCA_005191435.1. Lineage (NCBI taxonomy): Eukaryota > Viridiplantae > Streptophyta > Magnoliopsida > Poales > Poaceae > Raddia > Raddia distichophylla. The sequence goes on from SPJY01001884.1 coordinate 193,738, forward strand.
GGACTAACCAAATCCATGAGGATATGTTGAGGGCAAGTGCCTTGGCTAACCCCACTAGCTAGGATATATAAGAAATTACCATATGCTGAGTTTTCCTACAGCAACAGTCACCAGTCGAGCATCCAAATGACACCCTATGAAGTCTTGTATGGAAGAAAGTGTCGTACCCCTCTGTACTGGCAAGAAACTAGTGAAACGAAGGTATTTGGTTTGAATATCTTACAAGAGGCTGAAAAGCAAGTGAAACTGATCCAGCAAAGGCTGAAGGTAGCCTAGTCTGGGCAGAAAAGTTACGTCGACAATCGTCGGTGTGACCTAAAATTTGCCAAAGGCGATTTTGTGTATCTGCGAGTGTCCCCTCTTAATGGCATGTGCAGGTTCCGTGTGAGTGGCAAGGTAGCTCCAAGATATATTGCTCCTTTCCAAATCGAAGGGGCAACGTGGCATACCAGTTGGAACTGCCCGAGTATCTGTGTGATGTGCACAATGTGTTCCATGTTTCTCAATTAAAGAAATGTCTCCGTGTGCCTGAAGAACAGATATCCTTGGATGGGGCTGACCTGCAGCCTGATTTGACACTTAAGGAATATCTGATCAAGATTTTGGAAGTGGATGTGTGCAAATCCGGGAGTAAAATGTTTCGGTTTTGCCATGTTCACTGGAGTAGCCATTCTGAGTCTGAAGCCACTTGGGAGCGTGAAGAAGACCTTCGCGCTGAGTTCCCGGAGTTATTTCGCGAAGAATCTGAATCTTGGGGACTCCTTAAGGGGGAGGTTTGTAACATCCCATATTTTAAGCACAAATTTAGCACGTTAATTTTTCTAAAAGCATGACATTAAAATAATTTAATATCCATCTTCATCGAGTCATAGCGCATCATGAATGAAATTGTCAAATAGGTGAAAAAAGAGAATAGTGCATTTTAAACCTTGTGAATGTTAACTCAGCATCTTTTAAACATTGTTTACTAACTGTGTAAATTAATCTGTATAATTTATGATTCAAGAAAGGGTTTCAATTAAATTTTAAAAGAGTAAGAAAAAAGAGAAAATCCACCTCATATTAGGACATCTTCTCTCTCTGTTGGACTTATAGCCACCTATGTTCTCTTTGTGCTGAGCCACGCTCATTGCCTCAGCCTGAGCTCGGTCCCGCCGTTGGCCGTCGTCACTCCGTGCTACCTCTTCACCGCACGCACTCATCTCTACCAGCATAACTCCGCTGCCGCCATGTCATCTGCGAATTACTCCGCCCAACGCTCTCCTGCGCTGCGAACGCGCACTCTGCGCATTTGACCGTGTTAAGACTGCGTCTCCGCCGCTGTGCTCTAGCCGCGCCTTCGCGTCGCCACCACTGTAGAACAATAGCACCCATCCATCGCTGCTCTCGGTGAGATTAAGATCGAGCCGTCCCGGAGAGCTATCTTGACCTATAAATTTAGTGTTGTGCGCCAGGTTTCATTTTGCCATGCGCCACGCCATGCCCTGTGCTTCTCCCTAGTGAGCTTTATTCAATTTCGTCGTCACTTCCTCACTCGCTTCCTCTCTCCCTCCCTACCGTGGCGCCGAAGGAGCCCGGAGCGCCGCCAAGTCGAGAAAGAAGTTGCCACCGTAGCGCCTGGTTTGCCTCCTTCCCTCGTTATTGCGTTGCCGCCTTAGTAAGCCTCCACACTGTCTGCATCTCTAGGTACGCATGGGCATGGGGAAGCTGATCTCGGGGTAGACATAGTATTTCCGGCGGGTGCCATGCTTTTCTAGAGCTCCCATGGCAGCTGCCCTAGCAAGATAGAAGGCAGCACTGTAGCGTGTGTATAAATACACGTCGGTGATGGTAGATCCGTCGATCGTCAAAACCGCAACTTTAGGTTCTTTTAGAAGCGCTGAGTCGAGCGGAATCCATTTTTGAAGTCAGTTCATGAAATGGAGGTTAGCACAGCCAGCTAGCCGAGCTCCTATCCATCTTCCGACCAAGGCAAGTCTCCTTGATCATACGGTGAGCCTTGTGCTTTGTTTTAGAATGATTTATTAGAGATTAAAAACCTGCATGCTAAATTAAAACTAAAAATGTTGTATTTAGTAGCTACAAGTTATGCAACCTAATTAATCATGGTAAGACTAGTGATAGGTTTAAACCATAGGGACTTACTATTAGTCTTGTGTATATATACATTTAATTGATGGTTGGAAAAATACTTAAAAAATGGTTTATCGAGATGGCATTATAATTCTTGTGTGTGAAAACAAAACGTCTGATGAGAAAAGGATTGAGAAAATTCTTTGCAAAAGAATAAAGCATCGAGGGCGAAGCAATGGGCGAAAAATGATTTTATCTCTCTCCCCTAAAAACCTTCTGACTAGGGAGAGACTTTTACCGATTTGGTGCGAAAAGGTACCGATTTGAGAAATCGGGGCTAAAGTATCATTTCTCTTCTAGTTTAAGGACTGCTCGTCCTATGAACCTACGAACTGAGCCATACAATACGACCTCGAGTACCGTTGTGGAATGGGCCTAGTTGTTAGCTGAAAAATCCTAGCGGAGACTCCCGGTGGACGCCATTGGTGTTTGAATCTAACGGCTTTGTGGCGAAACACTTCTGGGTGCGTAGCCTCTCGAGGGTAAATCGTACCCATTTTGCAGAGTTAAAACTATCATGGTAACCATGTTCGCGGTCATGAGCATGCGAAGAGACTGTTCATATGGTAACTCTTCTTTTAAAAAAAAACTGAGAATGTCCAAAAAGTTTTTGAGCTGAGTAAAAGTTGTTGACAAAGAGCTTTGATCTTGAGATAGGTACTACCGGCGTGCGTCCTGGATTGGGTTCGGCCTACCATGGACCGCCCACGCGGATTGGGCTTAAGCCACTGTTCTGAAAATCGTGGTGATAGCTCGCTACAGCATGAGGCCGAATAGCAAGAGCATTTTGAGAATGAGCCCCAAAAGATAAATATTTGAGTTTAAAGCTTTCTTAGAAGTGCTTTTATAAAATTAGAAAAAACAAAAATGCATTTCCACAAAACTACCCAAGCCATCCATTTGTACTAAACCCCATATGCACATATTCACGATTTGCGGAGTACCTTTGTACTCACCCCTGATTCTCGTTCCCCCTCTTTAAAATTTTCAACAGCTAGGGAGCCCGTCTACGACTCTCCATTCGAAGAGGACTCGGATTACGAGGAGGAGGACTTTGAGGACGAGGAGTAGGGTTGCGTCCTGCCTGCCGCGTTGCCTGTGGAGTAGTCTAGTCGCTAGAATAAATAGTGCCATGTTGGGCTCCTGTGTCACCGTGTGTGTAACTCTGTATCTCAGCTTGCGTGCCGTGCTTGATGTATTAAGTTGTGATCTCCTTTGGGACACTTAGTCCCCTATATTGTAATAATGTAACTCGAAGGCAATGTATCATTATTGTTGAATTATGTGTGCTAGTTATGATCTTCTGGGATTACAACTGTATGCACAATTAGGGTTCTGTCAAATAGACCGGGTCCTGACACATCCAAACACCCACCGCATCGATCGCAAATAAGAACTTGTGGGCACCCTCAGTGGACAATCGATGCACCCTAGCACACTGATGACTAGACCCAACCCTCATCGGGTATCCATTAGTAGCACCTGAACCCAAACCTAACCAGCCTCGTTGGCTATCTGGCTCACCCTAACCAAAGGAGAATGGAGATGCTTGGTTCCTTACCATGGGGAGGAGGAAGAATAGGTCGCCACCGTGGGAGCGGGACGCCACTTCATAAAGGGCTAACACCATTGCCATCGACCAAACCCTAGTGATACATGGACGCAACACCATGAGTTTCTAGCCCGAAACATTGTTCTGCATTTTCCCAATGCTCCTAGACGAATTTATATTTGGGGTTGGATCCATTGGAAAGCTTATCCCCTAAGCTTTCCAACGAGTGGTCACACGATGAAATTGGAGGTCGGGAGCCCAAGTTACGCCTGTTTGAAGTTGACGTGCTGCTGGTTTGGACCTTGCGAGTTTTGGACTTGTTGCGCCGCTTCTTCGGAGAAGGTTTGAAAGGCTGGGCTTTAGGATTAAGACCTCCCGGCGATGAAGATCTTGCTGCATCAATCGTAAGCGGCAATGATGGAGCGGCGTCAGTAGTTGTTGGAGTGGTCGGAGAGGAAGGAGGGGCAGCGGTCACACTGATCGTATCTATGCTGGTGATGTTCTCATCATCCTCTCCTTGAATTGGAGTCGTCCTCGACTCCTTATGCTCGTGCAAAAGGTTAGTGACAACAGGGGCAAAGAAACATGTGTTTCCAATGAAATATCAGGGGAGGACATAATTTTATCTAAATGAACTACCTCCTTTATCTTTGTTTCAATGTTTTGAGCACTACAAGCAATTTTGTCACCCTCCTGTTCATGATTTTTATCTCTTTTTTGTTTATCTTTAATTAGTTCAGCAGGATTCATGGGTTTCAAAACCACTTTCTTTCCATTAAATATGAAGGAATATTGATAGGTTCTACCATTGTGAATAGCTTCTACATCATATAACCAAGGTCCACCTTTGTTTCCTGAGCCTTATCACAAGAATTGAACCATTCAATAGAGTAAGGTTGCTGAATTGGAGTCGTGGTCAAGCCAAGCTTCTTGACCATGTTTTGGCTTGCGAAGTTGCTACAATTGCCTCCATCAATGATGACATGCACCGCACGTTCTTGTACAACAAACTTAGTTTGAAATAAGTTGTTGCGTTGAGTTTCACTAGCATGCTCCGGTGGTGCACTAAGTACATGTTGAGACATAAGGCTCATGTATTTGTCCGTCATTGCAGCCCTCAGGTGCACACCATCTTGCTCATTCTTACCCGTAGGGTTAATCGCAGGAATAACAATCACATTCTTATCTTTACTAATTGAAGTACACTTACTATTTTTAGGCGATGCAGGCTTTAATTCTTTCTTCAATGGCGTTTTATCATTATTCGTTATAGAAAGATTCCAATTCTCAATATGTATCTTCATTTTATCCTAGGCTTCTTGACGCTCACTCCTAGGCTCCACATGTATCACATCGGACTGACGAAGATGTTCCCGCATGAGCTTCCTTTCTCCAAGTGGACCTGTCATTGTTAGTAGTAGACAAGAAAATACACAAAGGAATGTGTAACCTTAGTTACTAAATAGGTGCTGGAATTGACAAGTCTATCACACTCGAAACTCTCACCAAGCTCTTAGAAGTTCTTACCCTGCAGCTTGTCAAGATCAATCAATGGATGACGGTAATCTGCACTCAGGGGTGACAAAGCGATTGCAAGGTACTTTTCCTGTGGTTAGTAGTATGTGGAGTTTGGACAGGTATCAATATATAGCAAGGAAATACTATAACCACACTAGTTAATATAAGTTGAGTAAGTGTTCAATGGCGGTACTATGCTGGTCCTAGGCTAGACCGTAATAGAGATGCGAGCCTAATCACAGACGTCATCACAAGAATCCAACTAGCACACTTCAAAACAAGCTCAATTTTTTCATTTCTTTAGTGTGCCTTTTTTCTTTTTTTTGCACTTTCCTTTTCTTGTTTTACAGCGCGGCTTTTTCTTTGCAGTTGTGTCGGGGATAGAATTACGGCCCATTGCCATGGCCCACTCCCTGACGGCCCATTCGAACAGCCTACTAGGGCCCAGCTCCCTAGAAGGTTCTATCTGGCCCATATGCACTCTGCCGAACAGCTTCTTGGCTGGCACGGTGCGTAACGGCCTAGGATTCCTGTTTGAGTCCTACTCGAACAAGAGTTCTGCACGACTACGTGAAGACCCGGACGTTGGTTTCCCGGATTGGATTAGGAGTCGTGATCCCCAAGAATTGGAGTCTACCTTATCTACCTTGGGTTGTATTTGGCATGTATGAGTTCGTTACGATCTCGTAGTTAGCCCGGCCCGATATTCCTCGGTAGGTTGGTTCTTCTACACTATATAAACTGGGCCCCTACAGCGTGTGGAGGGGACCTGAGGCTAAGAGCTTTCGCATTGTCGCATACCACTCGCCGAGACCTGTTCATCTCGTCGAGTTCCGCCTTGTAATTCTCTTTGATATAAAGAAAGGCTGGACGTAGGGCTATTATCTCTCCCGAGAGGCCTGAACCAGGATAAAAACCCCTGTCTCCTGTTCGTTGATGTTCGCATTGTTTGGCGTGTTTCCTATCTCACTCTTGAAGAACCTTGGTTGACTTGGGTCGATATCCCAACCGTCGACAAGTTGCTTTTTTCCAACTTTTCAAACGGGACAACAGAAGGATCAATCTTTTAGGCGCAATTACGGACCCAAACACTTTGAATCTGAGAAACACTTCTATATAAAAGTGGTAGAGGAGATTCTAATCTTTTCAAAACATCCAAGATCATCAAAATCTGAGTTCATATGAGTGAGATATGGGCAAAATATCGAACTGGATACAAGTGAATGCGAAATCAGTCTAACAAAGGTGGTAAGTTTTCTCACTGTTACAGGCCGAATTTGGAAATCTTAATTTCGACTTTGGCAAAGTTGGATATAATAGAAAATTTCGAGATCTTTCCAACGAGCATAAGAACATTCAAATCCGAGTTTGTATGCAAAGTTATGACTGTTTTACTGCATCAGTCACAAAATTGCACACGAGGACGAATTGGAAACGGTTTTGGAGTTTCTTTTTTGGGCTTGGCCGAGATGGGGAAGGGTGGGGCTCGGCCAGGGGGATGTGTAAGGTGTTTTGCTAGGTGAAAAGTGTGAGACTCTTGTAAGGTAACCAATCTGCTATTTTTAGGAAGATATGATTGGGTGGGATATAGCAGGACAGCTACGAATAAAAACATGATGAACACTATGATAAAAACATGACTCGAACTCGAAACTCTAAAGATCAAACACTAAGACCAGCAACGACTCGACGATGAAACACAAATTCAAGAAAAATTGAACTATTGCAGAAATAGTAAAAGCTAAACAAGGCTTGGATGAATGGTAAACGCACGACAATCTTTTTTTTTGGCAGTTTTTTGACTCTAGGATGAATAAGAACAGATCTAAAACCAAGGATAGATGTTCTCACTAGGCAACTATCACTTTGATACCACTTGGTGCGCACTTAAGTCGGCCCGATCTTCCGATTAGAACGATACATCGAGTTGGTGTAGTGACGACGCTACGAATCCATGGCCGAACAATCGCACTGTCACCACATGAGTCGATCAACCGAGCAAGGTACAATTGATCCATGAACCTGCTAGTAATCGAGAACAAGCAAAAACAAGATGATAACTGATAAATCAACTCATGAAAGGGTGAGGTTCGGTTTCTTGTCACGGATGGTCTAGTCAACACACGCGAACACAAGGAGGGACGCCCACGGGGTCAACCAAAACACAACAAAACCTAACGATAGAAGAGAACCGGTGGCCACATAAATAACGGCGGTCAGGGGTAGTGGGGCGCCGAAGGAGAGAGGCACCACCAAACCCTAGTGATACGTGGGCCATAGGCCTAAAAATACGGTGACACATCACCGTGAGTTTCTTGCCGAAACATTGTTCTGCATTTTTCCAATGCTCTTGGACAAATTTAGATTTGGGGCTGGATCCATTGGAAAGCTTATCTCCTAGGCTTTCCAACGAGTGGTTGCACGCTGAAATCGGAGGTCGAGAGCCCGAGTTACACCCGTTTGAAGTTGACGTGCTACTGGATGGCCGAACCGGACTTTTTGGCGTCTTGGGCTTCCATACGGGCTATCGTTTATTTGTCGAAGCCTTGCGAGTTTTGAACTTGTTGCGCCGCTTCTTCAGAAAAGGCTTGAAAGGCTAGGCTTTAGAATTAAGACCTCCCGGCGATGAAGACCTTGCTGCGTTGATCGTAGGCGGCAAAGATGGAGCGGCGTCAGTAGTCATTGGAGTGGTCGGAGAGGAAGAAGGGGCCGCGGTCACACTGATCGTATCCATGCTGGTGATGTCCACATCAGTTCCTGCTGCCGACCACCGCATCGAGGGTCGTCGCCGCCATATCATAGCTCTGGGAGGCCGAATCGAGATGTGGCCTATCACAATCAGAATGCCATGGTGAAGACCTGTCGAGGATTGAGTTATGTTTTCCTTGGACAGTGAAACATCTCTTGATGTTTTTCGGATGTGCCTTTGCCTGTTGGCCACAAACATGTAGCTACCCGAAATGATGGGGATGTACCGGTCTAGGCGTTTTCCCGATGGCATATTGATCAAGACAATGGAAGGTTTGGTGGTTAGGGATTTCCCATTGTGGTAGTCCAGCCCATGACAGAGGAGCGTGTTAAGGTTCCAAGGTTGCGCTAACATGTCACGTAATTCTAGGGATTAATTAGCATCTGAATTTATATTTCTGAATTTGTATCCCTATACTAGGACTAGTATAAATTTCCTCCTCCTATGTGAGGATAGGGGTATGCCAGATACCCTATACACAAAGCACCTTCATCGTTCATCTCGAATAGAAAGGAACCCTACCTAGGTCCTCTCGTGGACATTTGTTGATTATAATAAAACTAGGTGTTGGGCTATTATCCCTTTTCCAATAGGCCACAACTATAGGGTAAAAACCCCTCTTGTCTATGTTCGAGTACTACGCCAAAATCTACTCGACATCTCGAAAGTCGAGATCACGACAGAAAGTGCATTTTCCTATTCCACAATTTAGAATTAAGCTTGAGTCGGGACGCTCGCTCCCAATCATTGATAGCTAGCATCTCTGTGGGGGGTCAAAGATTCTCTTGTCACCATCTTTCTCATAGATTTTGATATGTGTTTTTTTGTTGACACGAATTGTCACAAATATAAATATGGGAAAATTAGATATATACCACCGAAAAATCCCAACTTTCGGAATATACCACCGAAAATTTTCCTTCCCACAATCTACCATCCAAAGTTAGCGCCGTTCACATTTTTACCATTCCGTCGCGTTTGGTGATATGTCCCGCAAACTAGGCTTTCTTCAAAGGGCTTTCGTATACGGACTTGAACTCGTAAAATAGGGGTGGCGGCTACTATTCGGTTTCCAACGGGTTCCGTATATCACCCGTAAACATCCGGGGAGGAGAGAGAACCCCTATCCATGAGGAATCTCTCTTCTCCTCGGATCCGTCCCACATAGCACAACAAGCAGTGGCGGCCGTTGGTCTCGCGTGCCTAAAGGAGTAGCGGTGGCCGTTGGTCTCGTGTGCCTGGAGGAGTAGCTGGCAATGTGGAAGCGGCGACGCGGGACGACGAGGGCATGGGGAGGCAAGGGCACAGGATGGCCGGGGCACTGGGAGGCGAGGGTGTGGAACAACGAAGGCGTGGGGATGACGGGGGGTGGGACGGCGAGGGTGTGGGAAGGGAGAGGGGAGAGAGAATGGGAGGAAGGAGGAGCTTCGATAGCGGGCGAAGGGCTGGCATGCGCTGGAGGGAGGAGACATCTGGTGGAGTGGGAGGAGAGAGAAAGAGAGACCAAAGAAATGGGGAAGAAGGTGGGAGGGGGGTGGTTAAAAAAATATAGTATATGGATTAAAAAACGGGATGGGATTTAAGGGATGTTGTTGGAGATGTGAGAGAGATATCCTTTTAGCGGATTTTGTATAGTAAGCGTTTACAGTGTGATATTTAGGAGGTAGTGTTGGAGATAGCCTTAAGCCCGGCTCGTCGTTAACCATTGAACTGATACATTTTCCGTGTACCTAGCCCCCCTTATTTTCCTTTAAATTTCTCACACATTTTATGTGGGACGGCGAGGGTGTGGGTGTGGGAAGGGAGAGGGGAGAGAGAAATGGGAGGAAGGAGGAGCTTTGATAGCGGGCGAAGGGCTGGCATGCGCTGAAGGGAGGAGACGTCTGGTGGAGTGGGAGGAGAGAGAGAAAGAGAGACCAAAGAAATGGGGAGGAAGGTGGAAGGGAGGTGGTTAAAAAAATATAGAATATGGATTAAAAAAAGGGATGGGATTTAAGGGATGTTGTTGGAGATGTGAGAGAGATATAGGGGAGGATTCTTTTAGCGGATTTTGTATAGTAAACGTTTACCGTGTGATATTTAGGAGGTAGTGTTGAAGATAGCCTTAAGCCTGGCTCGTCGTTAACCATTGAACTGATACAATTTCCGTGTACCTAGCCTCCCTTATATTCCTTTAAATTTCTCTTACATTTTATACTTTATTTTAACTTTTTTTTTTTGCTCTGTCAGCTATTCTACGTAAAAATGCAATATTTTGAGGTATCCGCTGCGAATGTTTTTAAAGAAATAAGGTGGTCTCCTTGAGAGGAAAATCGAAGAGAAGAAATGGTACTGGTCAAGTTGACCCTCTTGCAGCAAAGCAAAGAATTAGCAAAAAGTAGTATGGACTATGGAGTAGGAGTACTATTCTAAGCAAGTTACTCTCTTAAAATCGATGCGAGATAGGCACGCGAACGATGTCGTCGTGTCACCCGTGGTACGGCTGTTCCGGAACAGAGCAGTACCTTGCCTTTCAACTTGACGCATTACTGTCAGCATCTTAATCGTGCCATAAACTCTTTACCTTTTTTTTTCTCTCTCTCTCTCATTGTGGTGAAATTATTTAATTATTGGTTGCAAGATTTTAGTTTGACTTAGATTTGAGAGTTTTTCGCCTTATTTTTTTAGCTTAAATCAAAATTAAAAGTTAACGCTGAAAATTTGTCGTTTTTGTACAAGCCAAACAATGGTTAGTTTTTTTTAGCATTTTATTTATCTTTTATGGAAATTTTATGATGTATGATGTCATGTCTATATGTTCATCTTATAGTCGTCTTGTTTTATTCATAAGTTCATATTTCATATATCTCAGATTCTTAATTCTCATGTATTTCTTGTGTGAATACATGTAGATTTACAAGAATTATGTCATACAAAAGAACATACACATACATATTTTCAAGGTATTGCTACTATATACATAGATTTGCCAAGTAATTGCTACTGAGTAATTCTGAGTACTTGCCAATAATCCGCGTATTCGCTACTTCATACGTTGCCGACCAAGCAGCGAGAAGTGAGTTCTTGCCAAGTGCGTTTATCCGGCTCTCCTCCCTCGTCAACAACGCTCATTTGGTGTGCTGTTGATTTGGGTCATTTGAGATAAAGGCCCTGTTTGATTTGTACCTGTAGTTTGATTTTGTTTGTAATTGAAAAGGTTGATGGTTTTTAAAACGAGACTTGAAAATATTAAAAAAATTATTTGAAAATTATTTTAATTTTTTTTTTCCAAAAACCACCCAAAATTTTTTAAAAAAAAATTGCAGCGAATAGTTTATATAAAAATAACAAATTTACCGACCGAATCCGTACCAAGCTGGCCTCACACCAAACGCAGCCTGTCACGTGCACGAGAGAAACTGTCTGTGCGGCCAACCGGCGCCCCACACGCGCGCGCTTCCCTGGCATCTGTGACTGGCGGCAGTGGCAGCACAATGCCCATGAGCAGAGCAGCAACCTCCTTGCCCTCTAGTTCAGCTCAGCCCAACGAAGGAGACGAAGAGGCAGAGCAAGATCGGAAGGGTAGGAAGAAAAAACCAAGACGAGTAGTCAAGTTGGGCAGTGGGCAGAGACCTCTACTACACTGCTTGGCTGCTTGCTAGATGCCAGGACGAGTAGCCATCTACTAATCTCCTCCACATTCCACAGCCTGGCCCTTCTTCTCCTCCTCTTCCTCCTCCTTCCTCCTCCTCCCAGGCCACCATCTCTCTCTCCCTCCTCCTCCTCCTCCTCCAAATATCAAGAAAGCCAGGGGAGATGGCCGGAGAGGGGGAGTGGCTCAAGGTGGCGTCGCTGAGGGCCATGGTGGAAGCCCAGGACCCGCGTGCCAAGGTACGGGCGGGCACCCCCATGCTGTATTGCTGCCTACACCAAGTACTCTGATTAGCTCGATCCATGCTTGCTAAGCTCGTTAAAGTTCTTGCTTGCAAGTTGCATCGCACAATTGTCTGCACTGATCCTCCTCAACTTTTGGCGACACGCACGGGAAGTGTATTAAAGAAGTAGCCGTCGTCACTGAACATGAGGGACGATGGACGCATTTTCTCTCCTGTCTTGCGCAACCTCATCCGGCCTGGTCCTATGCTTTTTGCACAGCCTTTGTACTGTTCTTTAGAGCAGGAGCCTTTGTACTGTTGAAATGATTGTCATATATATATACGTAGTCGTATAGAGATATATGCTCGTTAACTGGACACAGCTAGTTTGCACTAAGCATGCTTAGTCTTCTCTGCCTGGCTGTCGATCGAATCACTGCTATGTTAGGGATATGAATGGTCTTATATTAGGGATATGAATGATCTTTGTACATTGATTTTTTTAAAACTATTTTTTTTATTAGTGCGTACGATATGTGAACAACCATAGTTAAACGGAGGGAACAGCAGAGAGCAGGGATTGTTGATGCCACTCAAGTCACTGTCTTGTACTCCTCGCTGCCCTCATTTACACGGCATTAGCGCGCATCCATGATGTAGCCTAACTATCTGTACACGCCGACCCTGTCTAATTGAGTTTAGAAGACTTTCTACAAGCATTCTATGGTTATACTTGTAGTTATGTTAATCTTTAGAAGCCAGATGTGTCTAGATGCTTAATTTGGGGGTTGTATCTCCTCTATATCTCACCTTGATTTGTTCAAGATTCCATTTTTTTTTTGTCTAAAGCATTCTCATTATACTGCTCTTTCCACATTTTTGGGATAGGAAACAGATTAGGAAACAGGGAAATGAAACTTTTATGAATGCAGTGAACAGTGGTTAGGGGGTACCTGTTAGAGATGCTCGACGCACGAGGCCTTCCGGCGCTCTCGACAAGCGACAACTCTACGTCGTAGTCGGAGAGACGGTTGGCCGGTAACTTGTCGCTTTTACCTGCAGTCCCATGTTAATCGATGGATATGTGGACGATGATAGGAAAAAATCAGGCTACCAAGTGCCGTTCCGTCTCAACAAAGGCTAATCACACATCGAATTATTGGAATGCCACTCAATTCGTACGTCTAGCTGAGCTAGTACAATTAAGCACGACCAAGGATGGTGCTCATACTTTTCTAATGCAACAAAACAGTTCCTACACAGACGCTCTACGGTTTCCTAATGCAAGGAAGCCGTTCCTGGATAGAGATGGTTAGTTTAGCTATGGCGATACAATAATGACCATGGTCATGGGCGTGCAGGGGAAGTGGTCCCCAGCAGAAGGCTTGGCCCGGGAGAGGGAAAGGGATACGAGCAAGAAGAACTGGATTTTTAAAAAAAAATCATATGGTTTTTTAAAAACTATTTGAAAGTGAGAAGGTTTTATAAAAAAAATTGGTGCATAATAGAGACTTGAAATGAGTGGGAATTGCTCGACCAAATGCATAAACATTGCCCTCAGGGGCGGGTCTAGACGGGAGCAGGGGTGTACAGTTGTACACCCAAATTTTTTTGGAAAAAAAATCCAAGAACCCAAATACAATTGCACAATTGCACAATTGCATTTATTAGATTTTAATTTTAGTTCCCCGATCCCCCAATTAAGCTAGTTCTAGTTTAGTTTTGGAATTTAGATTTTTGTGACAATAGAAATATAGAATCTTACAATTAATATAATTTTTGTGCTTTTTTATTTCGAGAGATAGTAGTTAAATTGGCTAGATTAAATAGTTCATATCGTCGGTTCATCTTACAGCAGCAAAATCGTATCGTAATTTTAACTTTCATTTTGAAGTTTCTTTATATTACTTGAGTCATTGTTAAGAACAATTTGTCTTCTTATGTCGTTATCATTGAACCAATTAAGTTTTGAACACCCAAATTCAGAAACCTGCGCCCGCGAATGATTACTCTATATAATATTCATGTATGGCATTTGATCATTTTTTTTCGAAAAGTGGCATTTAATAATTCATAAAAGATAAAAGGCATACGTTCACCTCAAAATCAACCATAACAACAGTTTCTACATAACGAAGAAGTAATATGGAGCTGTGCCTGTGGTGCGGCGTCTGCACTCTGCACGCACGCAGGAGGTGGACAACCTGACGCTGCGGAGGTTCCTGCGCGCGCGCGACCACAGCGTGGACAAGGCCTCGGCCATGTTCCTCAAGTTCCTCAACTGGAGGAGGCCGGAGGCCGTGCCGGCGGCGGAGGTGCAGAGCAACCTCGCCGACGACAAGGTCTGCATGGGCGGCGTCGACCGGGCCGGCCGCCCCGTCCTCAACCTCTTCGCCGTCCGCCACTTCTCCGCCAACCGCGACATGGCCGAGTTCAAGCGTACGCACGCCGCCCTTGCTGCTCATCTGAATATCTCCCATATGCATCGATCTCATCCGAATATTTCCTAGGAACTTTGTGGTTTCCCGTTTTCTTGGACTGATTGATCAGCTCGCATCTTCTTGTGCAGGTTTTGTTGCCTACGCATTGGACGAGATATGTGCCAGGTTCGTACGACCGACCTGCTGCCTTTCTGCTGCAGATCATTGGATTGAGCTCGTCTTAATTTGTAGATCACCTGCTGCTACAGCCTAGAGTTGCTTTGTATCAATGTGCAGGATCCCTAGAGGACAGGAGAAGTTCCTCTGCATTGTGGATCTGAAGGGCTGGGGTTACGCCAACTGCGACGTCCGGGCTTACATCGCAGCCATAGAGATCATGCAGGTTAATTCTTGTTCAGTGTTCAGCTAAGCTAGAACAAGAGAGTTACCTGCAGCCTGCAGGGCTGCAGTGCAACTGAACATCACCAAGAAACAGCATGCATGCATGCACGATGATTGTTGTAACTTTCTCCTGCAGAATTACTACCCGGAGAGGCTCGGCAAGGCGCTGATGATCCATGTGCCCTACATCTTCATGAAGGCGTGGAAGATGGTGTACCCATTCATCGACAACAACACCAGGGACAAGGTGACCCACTGACCCTTCGATCTCGCAAATTATTTGATTTATCTTCTAAATTATCTTATTTGGCTTATCCTTTAATTAACCTGGGTCCCCTTTATTTAATTTGCTTTAGAGAGCTTTCAGACATACCTTCAACATAGAAAAAATACGGATTCAAAAAACCAAATTATTTATATTTTCAATGAAGATAAAAAATAACCAGACAAGCATCACCGATCGTTTCCGCCGCATGGATACATCTTGCTCCTCACTCGCTCTGCCCGTCGCATTTTTTCAGTTCGTTTTCATCGACGACAAGGACCTGCAGGAGACGCTGCAGCGGGAGATGGAGGAGAGCCAGCTCCCGGACATATACGGCGGGAAG
Source organism: Raddia distichophylla (assembly GCA_005191435.1). Taxonomy (NCBI): domain Eukaryota; kingdom Viridiplantae; phylum Streptophyta; class Magnoliopsida; order Poales; family Poaceae; genus Raddia; species Raddia distichophylla. The sequence goes on from SPJY01001884.1 coordinate 208,974, forward strand.
CTCACCCTGGTTCCCCTGAGGAACTACGTGCAGCCCCAGCCCCAGTCTGTGTAGGAATTAGGAACACGGCAACGATTTGGTTCTGATCCCCGTGAAGCAAAGGGGGTAACTGCTCCACTTATGTATGTGTTTACTATTATATAGAGTATAATAATTATACGGACAGACACTATGGATAGGAAATTTAACCAACCCATTAAATAAAAGGACCAACTATCGGTCTATCGCTGTTGCCTCTTCGTTCCATGCATGATCTATTATCAATCTGCTGCATGTCCGTTTCCGGTGTGCACACCACGCGAATCCTAAAATAAATAGAAAAACGCAACGGATGTGGCAAGATACTAGTATAATTAGTATAATTGTCAAATATCAATCAGCAAGCCGTCCTAGCTCAGTGGTAGAGCGCGTGGCTTTTAACCACGTGGTCGTGGGTTCGATCCCCACGGACGGCGGTCTTCTCTTTTCCAACGGAAAACTTTAATTATTTATATATATTTTTTGCCTTTCCCTCTTAGGGGAAATATTCCAGCGAGCACGTCCTGTCTTCGAAGCCTCTACAAGGGCCCTCCTCGTCGATCTCCTGTACCAGCGTATTAGATCCTTCTCCATCATCTCTTGGAAGAGCTGTATTAGTTTTCCTCTCGTTGTGTCTTGGAGTACTCTTATATTTTAATTAGTAATTATTATAATTTTTTGGCTTTCTCTTTCAGAGAAATATTTCAGTGAGCACGACACAGATGACGTAATGCATTCGTGAACACCGGCAAGCAGTTGTAACGCATCTTGCAGGATTCACACATCTCGGAGAATTCACACCGATGTAATCAAGCCCCCTCATTAACTTTCTCCCTGTCGTGTCTTGAAGGCGTCGTACTAGCACCCTCCTCATCGTGTCTTGGAGGCCCTGCACCAATGTATTTGATCCCCTCTTTGGCTTTCTCACTAGCACCCTCCCTATCGTGTCTTGGAGATCTCGTACTAGCATCCTCCTTATCGTGTCTTGGAGGCCTTGCACTAACGTATTCGAGCTATCTTGCAAGTTTCCTCCCAATCCCATGAGTCTTGAGGCCCTGCGTGTCTAAAAAAAAAAAAAAATGGGTGAAGTTACTAATCAGGGGTGGAGCTCAAAGAGGTTGGCCTAACTCAATTACCTGTTGTTGCACAAGCTGAGGAAAAAACTTGCCACGAAGTCAATGACTATGGCCCTCTTTGATAGCTTGTTTAGTTTTAGTTTAGTTTTTGTTGGGAAAATTTGACCATCTTTGAAAGTGGTATGAAAAAGCTAAATAAATTATGAAAAAAATATTTTTGAGATCGTTGAGAAAAACCCTACAAAGTTATAAAAAAATTATTTTCAACCTCGGGATTGGGCCGGGATCCCCGCGGGGAATCGCGTTCCCAAACGAGCTTAGGGGAAATATTCCAGCGAGCGCGTCATGTCTTCGAAGCCTCTACTAGGGCCCTCCTCGTCAATCTCCTGCACCAGCATATTAGATCCCCTCGTCGGCTTTTCCCCGTCATCTTTTGAAAGCGCTGTATTGGTTTCTTATATTTTAATTAGGGAGGAACTTATCATCAGACGTCTGAGAGTTATTTATCTCTCAGTCGATTTTCTAGACCATCGATCAAACGTTTCTATAGAACATATAAAAGATATAACGGTAGAATCTAGCTATATGAAAATCGACTAAGACTTATTTAAAAATCAGTCGCCTGAGAAGCAACAAAACCGTTTTAATTATTATAATTTTTTGGCTCTCTTTCAGAGAAATATTCCAGTGAGCATAACACAGATGGCATAACGCGTTCCTGAACACCGGCAAGCAGTTGTAACGCATATTGCAGGATTCACACATCTCGGAGAATTCACACTGATGTCATTAAAGGCCTTTTTGATAGCTTGTTTTAGTTTAGTTTTTGTTGAGATTGTAACTTTTGTTATTTTTATATACACCATTCACCTTATTTTTTGAAAATATTTTTTTTATAACTTTGTAGGTTTTTTCTCAAAGATCTCAAAAATATTTTTTTAATAATTTTTTTTAGCCTTTTCATACCACTTTCAAAGATGGTCAAATTTTCCCAACAAAAACTAGACTAAAACTAAACAAGCTATCAAAGAGGGAAGCCCCCTCATTGACTTTCTCCCTGTTGTGTCTTGAAGGCGTCGTACTAGCACCCTCCTCGTCGTGTCTGGGAGGCACCAAAGTATTTGATCCCCTCTTTGGCTTTCTCACTATCGTGTCTTGGAGACCCCGTACTAGCATCCTCCTTATCGTGTCTTGGAGGCCTTGCACTAACGTATTCAAGCCATCTTGCAAGTTTCCTCCCAATCCCATGCGTCTTGAGGCCCTACGTTAGTGCATCCACATATTACTGCCTCTTCTACGCCAACGCCCGAGCGATAAACGAACGATATCACCTTTCTATGCCAACGCCTGAGCAAGACACAGGACGATAACGGTAATGGCGCGGTTGGATAGCAAAGCGAAAGGAGTAGGTCGGAGGAGACGACGGGGCGACATAAATTTTTTTTCACATATGAAGAGAAGCATTTTCCCTTCCATGTGATTTGGTTGGATCATCTGGGATTTCCTCTTTCCCTTTTTTCGCCATGTGGCCACAATAATCCCCTCATGGTTTGGCCCATGTGGACTGGCCCTAGGATTGGGTTTGAACCTAGTTGGGTTTAGGCTTCCTAGACATGTTAGTGTACCAAGCGAAATGGGTGAAGTTACTAATCAGGGGTGGAGCTCGACGAGGTTGTCCTGACTCGATTACCCGTTATTGCACAAGCTGAGGAAAAAATTTACCACGAAGTCGACGGCTATAAAGGAAGTTCACCCTAAATATGATGCATCCATAGAGAAGGTGAGGAGGTGGGTGATGCCGTGAAGGTGGCCCTACGTTGACTTCCTTATCTGCCTCTTCTACGCCAACGCCCGAGCGATAAACGGACGATATCACCTTTCTGTGCCAACGCCCGATCGAGCAAGACAAGAGAAGCATTTTCCCTTCCATGTGATTTGGTGGGATCATCTGGGATTTCCTCTTCCCCTTTTTTCGCCATGTGGACACAATAATCCCCTCATGGTTTGGCCCATGTGGACTGGCCCTAGGATTGGGTTGGAACCTAGTCAGGTTTAGGCTTCCCAAATATGTTAGTGTACCAAGAAAATGGGTGAAGTTACTAATCAGGGGTGGAGCTCAATGAGGCTGGCCTGACTTGATTACCCATTGTTGCACAAGCTGCGGAAAAAACTTGCCACGAAGTTGACGACTATAAAGGAAGTTGTCACCCTAAATATGATGCATCCATAGAGAAGGTGAGGAGGTGGGTGAGGCCGTGAAGGTGGCCGGCTGGAGATGGGAAAGGAGAGGGATTAGATCTTCCTAGCTAGCCGAAATCCTATCGGTGAGGAGGTGAGGCCACGAGTATGGTAGGTTGATGCTAGAAGGGAGGAAGGGATTAGATCTGCTAGCTGCACTTTACTAGGAAGACACTAGCGAAGTACTCCATTGATGAAAACATGAAGCAAAGTATTGATGAGTAAAACATGTCAAAAGTACTAATGAAATGTGGACAACCATTGTGTTTCACAGAGCAAACATTATGTTTTGCAAGACCAGAAACAATGTTTCACAAGGAGTAAACGTAAAGGCCTCACTTTTTTTACACGTGTTTCACTAGGCAAACTCAAATTTCAGCCGGTCAAAAATCATGTTTCATATGTATCATGGTGATATTTCAAACAAAAAACACACATCTTTCCTATCTAGCTAATGATGAAATGTGGGCAAACATAGTTTTTGACAAGACCACAACAATATGCTTTGCAAGATCAGAACATGGTTATTAAGGCATCATTAAAATGTTGTTGAAACAACGCTTTGGCGCCAGAGTGGCCCTAGAGCGCCATTACTCATCCTGGTGCTCGTGAAGCGGCACAAACCCTACATGTCGTCCCTTACGATAGCCGCTTGCCTTGGCGTCCAACATTGGTGGCCTGATGCGCCACCATGCCTTCCAACTTCCACCTCTCTAGTTCGCGTAGCCTTCCTTCTTAGGTAAATTGTGAAGGAATTTTACAGGATGGATATAATGTGTATGAAATAGTGTTATAGATGAGAATTTTGTGAAACAACATTAACAGACGAGAAATTTGAAGTGTAAGTTAGAAATGGTCTAACACCTCTGACGGCGTGTTTTTCACTTAACCACGGTGAATCACACCCCTATCAGATTTCTATCTTGCTAGCCGATCAGCCCGGGTTCGGTTCGATTCGAGCGTTGAACACGGCGAGGAGCGACGCGCAGCGATTACCCAGGTTCGGACCCCCTTGCGGGTAACAGTCCTACTCCCGACGAGTCTTAACTCTTTTCTTGTTGTGGTTGTGTGTGAATGACTACAGAATGTCCTGCTCTCTCCCTTTTCTCTCTTCTCCTCTTATACAAGCCTCGAACTGACGGAGAGAGCCGAGGGGTAGGCAGTACAGTACACTGATAAGACGTAAGGGACGGGACAGAAGAGACGAATACGTGCTGTTACTGTGCCGAGCGGCGCCGCCCATGCGTGCTTCGCAAGTGGCCTCTGACTCGTGTGAACACGCCGGTGAGAGAACGAGCGGGATCCAGCTTGCTCCTTCTGATGCGGGCGGCCAACCTGATGACGGCAGACTCTCTCTCTGCCGATCAATTCTGCAGCGCCACAGTGACAGTTGATCAGATCAGTAGATGTCATTGTGGTGGTAATCATCTCTTCATCGGTCCACCCGCGCGTGATGTCGTATTTAATGCGCCTGTCCTTCGCAGCAGGGGAGAGTCTTCGCCGAGAAGACTCCCTTCGGGACGCTTCCTGCCACGTGGGCCCCACCTGGCAGTGAGGGGCCTTCCGTGCTCGCCCTGTTGCGCGCTGAGGGGCTCGCCCACACGCTGGGGCCTGATCGCCCGCCTGACGTGTGGGGCCCTCGCCCGGCGCGCTGAGGGGCTCGCCCACACGCTGGGGCCTGATCGCCCGCCTGACGTGCGGGGCCCTCGCCTTATCCTTTTTAGGACTCTTCATACCCCGGTTGTATTTATTGTACCGACAACCTCATCATTGGCCCGATACTTGATGATATTGGACCTGGCGCTTCATGATCCTCGACTTTGATACATGATGATTTGTATATGATACTCAACAATACTTGTAAAACAAAAATAAAAGCGAGCAAAAATTAGTAAAATAAAATACAATTATGAAATTATGAAAATTACAGGGAGCTAGATATTGATGTTAGATGAATTATGAATTTTGTTTGCGCAAAATAGAGGTCGCATGAAATAGACATAAAACTATGAAGTTAAAATCAACTAAAAAACTATGCATATGGCAACTTAGATGCATAATATAATAATACTAATAAATCTATGTGCGTACGAATAGACAGATATGTTTACATACTTGAATAGTTGTAAAAGGATGTGATTTGTAGACACGCGCTTCATGGAGTCTCATAACTTTTGTCCCATTCTTATTGTTGTGCGTGCAGGACTCTAGACGCCATAGTGCTGTCTACTCATATCCATAAACATATACTCCGTCCGGTCGTAAAAAGAAGTTGCCGTTGATTTTTGGACACGCCTTTGACCATTCGTCTTATTCAAAAAAGTTATATAAATGTTATTTATTTTTGTTATGATTTGGTTTATTATTAAATGTATTTTAAGTATTACTTATATTTTTACATATTTGAACTAAATTTTTTCAATAAAACAAATAGTCAAATACGTGTGCAAAAGTCAACGACAACTTTTTTTTGACCGGAGATAGTATATTTCTAATTTAAAAGGACCATTACAATAAAAAAAATGACGGGACTCAATATATATGGCAAAGGAAGAGAAGATAGTGGGTTCCACCTTAGCACTGGCCACTAGGTTAGGGTATTTAATGTCACAGACGTATGATTTCCCTATTATACCCTTATTACTGTTGAAATTCTAGTCAAATATCCTTTCATATTCACCAAAACCAATGATCACAAGTTTTTGCTTGTGGGGCCAAATGTCTTTCCTGATTTTAAATACAATTATAAAATTATGAAAATTGTAGGGAGCTAGATATTGATGTTAGATGAATTATGAATTTTGTTTGCGCAAAATAGAGGTCGCATGAAATAGACATAAAACTATGAAGTTAAAATCAACTAAAAAACTATGCATATGGCAACTTAGATGCATAATATAATAATACTAATAAATCTATGTGCGTACGAATAGACAGATATGTTTACATACTTGAATAGTTGTAAAAGGATGTGATTTGTAGACACGCGCTTCATGGAGTCTCATAAGAGCATCCACAGCTCAACCCTGCGAACTACCGTGCATACATTAAATTTCTTCCTGCCCAGAGCATTTCTGCGCTGTTCTCTGCCTGACGGTTGAATTTTCAGTGTGCATAGTGTGATGCCGGCCGGTTGATGCGGAGTGAGCTGGGGATGCTCTAACTTTTGTCCCATTGTTATTGCTGCGCGTGCAGGACTCTAAACGCCATAGTGCTGTCTAGTCATATCCATAAACATATACTCCGTCTGGTCATAAAAAGAAGTCGCCGTTGATTTTTGGACACGCCTTTGACCATTCGACTTATTAAAAAAAGTTATAAAAATATTATTTATTTTGTTATGACTTGTTTATTATTAAATGTATTTTAAGTATTACTTATATATATTTACATATGTGAACTAAATTTTTTAATAAGACGAATGGTCAAAGGCGTATGCAAAAGTCAACGACGACTTCTTTTTTAACCGAAGGTAGTATGGGGACGTTTGGTTGCAGCCAACGGAGGCCACGCCACACTGCGGCGACTATGACGCTCCTTTTGATTGCCGCACCCTGTGGCAAGAAATGGTGAAGAAACAAGCTGCAATGCTGCTAAAAAGATGTGGCACGCCTCAGCTTAGCCTGCAACCAAACACTAGCCTATAGAACTGTGGCAGCCTAACTTGAGTTGTGGCACTTTGAGGCATGGAACCAAAACAGCCCCTATATTTCTAATTCAAAAGGACTGTTACAATAAAAAAAGGATGGGACTCAATATATATGTCAAAGAGAAGACAGTGGGTTCCACCTTAGCACTGGCCACTAGGTTGGGTATTAAATGTCACAGATGTAGGGTTTGTTTGCTTGCCGCCTCAGCTTGCCGCGCCGCAGGTGCGGCCGCGCCGCAGTTGCGGCGGCCGATTCGAGCGCCGCACTTGCGGCAGCCGCAAGCGGCAAAAATGAACTGATTGACCGGAGATAGTATATTTCTAATTTAAAAGGACCATTACAATAAAAAAAATGACGGGACTCAATATATATGGCAAAGGAAGAGAAGATAGTGGGTTCCACCTTAGCACTGGCCACTAGGTTAGGGTATTTAATGTCACAGACGTATGATTTCCCTATTATACCCTTATTACTGTTGAAATTCTAGTCAAATATCCTTTCATATTCACCAAAACCAATGATCACAAGTTTTTGCTTGTGGGGCCAAATGTCTTTCCTGATTTTAAAGAGAGATTATATTTTTTTAAACTATACGTTTAATTTTTATGCATTGTGCTCATTACTAATCAGCTGGCTGACATATACTAGTGAATGTGACAAGTTTTACGTATAACTGAAATATCGCATTAATCTACTGAAAACTGTGTACTTTTCTGTAATTCAAGTGAATACAAGTTGCAACTTGTCCGAGATTCAAAATTCAAAAACAATATGTGGCTATAGATGTCGCAGCAATTCAGCCTGGTACATTTCAGCTTAGCGTAGCGTAGCGTTCCACGGTAGCAAAATTTATCTTTTTTATATAGTCTATTTGGTGCAAAATTTGTAATGATTTTTCTCAGGCTTTTAGTAGTCATACTAAAGATCTTAAAACTATTTTTTAATTATTTTTTCAACATCTAAACCTCTTTTTAAAGACTCTCAAATTTTGTTACAATAGAACGCTACGCTACGCTAAACTGAAATGTACCAGCCCTTCAAGTGAATCCACCATTCCCGAGTCCCGAGTCCCGAGTCCCCCCCCTTTTTACACGGGGCAGGAGCCAGCAGCAAGCACGAAGGGAGGGAGGAAAGGAAATAATTCCCGGCGTGGATTGGCCCGCGGCTGATTCCGACGCAGCCCACCATCGGACGGCGGAGGCGACGCCCGCGATTCAAATGGCGAGCCCCCAGCCGTCCGATACCTGCCACGGTGAACCCCACCCCAAATTCAAACGCGCCCTGGGTGGCAGTGCAGGTAAATAACGCGAACAGGCAGGGGCAGCGAAGGGAATCTCGCCCCCCGCAATACTGGCGAAGAGAAGAGGGGTTGTTGCCGCGTAGGCCTTGGCCTTGCTTGTTGCTGCTGCTATTTTTGCTTTGCTCCGGCCGCTCGCCTACTCTCTCTCTCTCTCCTCCACCATTGCGGCTCTCCTCCTCCCGCATCGCGCCGCCGCCGCCGCCGCCGGTGAGTTGTTTCTCGATCCCGTCTCGGGTCGCCGCCGCCAAGCGCGCTCGCTGATGTGGTTTCGGTCGATCGCGCGCGGGGTTTTGGGTGGTGCGGTTCGAGCTTTTGGGGGGTTTTGCTGGGGTTTCCCTCCCGCGCGCTGTTCTGCTCTGTTTCTTGCAGATTTTTTTTCGTGCATTTTCTGGTGGTGTCTCTGTTTTTTTGGGGTGTGAAAAGGCTGTGCTTTGGGTTGTTTTTGGCAGGTCTTTGCGAGCTCGTCGCGGATGGAGATGATGGATTCGGTGGCTGTAATGGAGGTGGCGCCGGTGCCGGACCCGCCCTTCATGGACGCCGCTCCCCCGGAGCCGCCATTGGAGGCGGCGCTGTCGTTGCGACGCAGCTCGCGGTGTATCAAGCGCCCCAGCTACGCCGAGCAGGAGTTGCCCAAGCCCAGGGACTCCAGCGGCCGCCGCGGCCGCCCCCCGAAGAGGAAGAGGGACGAGGAGAAGCCCGAGACGCCGGTCAGGAAGACCGTCAAGGTGGCTGAGCCGGTGGCTGCGCTTGCGCCTGAACCAATTTCCTGCGCCGGTCTCGCCGGAGCTGCCGCTGAGGACGATGCGCTCGGCAAGGGGAAGAGCGCCAAGCTTCGGGTGAAGGAAACCTTGCGGGCATTCAACAGCCACTACCTCCACCTTGTCCAGGTTGCCTTCGTGTCTGAATGTTCATGTTCTTGTTCAGTCCACCGTGTCTTGTCTCACATTCCGCGTGCTTGCTTTCAGGAGGAGCAGAACAGGGCGCAGGCTGCCTTGCACGAGATTGGAACCAAGGGAGGTCTCAAGGATCAGCCTAAGGGTCGCAAAAGCAAGGTTGGGTCTCCACGCAGTTTCACATTCTTGTTACAACGAATTTTCTCAAATGCGGGAGCATGTATTTTGAGCAAAATCACAGAGGAGATTTTATAATTGCTTCGATCTGTAGCTGCCGCCATCTTCTCTGTCTCCAGCCACCGCCGCACCGCTAAGTTAGAGTTCGTTGTGCCTCCCGGGCTTAGAGCTAGGTCTAGGTCGGGTTGGCGCCGGCACGACGGTGAGGATGGAATTTTTGTGGGACAGCAAGGCGGCGGTGGCGTCGCTGGAGCTATAGAGTGGTCGAAGGCGGCTAGGTGGTAGTGTTTAATGGATCTCGCACATATCGGCTGGATTAGGGTGAATGGACCGAGGAGGCGACGGGAGGATGGTGGGCAGAGCGGCGAGGGTGCCGTCAGCCACGGGTGGGGGGCCGCCGGCGGTGGAGCCATGTGGAGCAGCTCAGGTTGTTGCTGGAGAAGGTGAAGGATGATTGTGGGGGGAGGGGTTTCGAAATTGTGTTTTGGGCAAAACGTCACGACTGTCTGTGCCTACCACGGTCTCTAAGCGGCCTGTACTTTGCTGATTTTGTAGTTGCTTCGATCCGCCACCGTTGTCGTTGTCTTTTCTGTCTCCAGCCACCGCCGCATCGTGAGGTTAGAGTTCGCCGTGTCTTCTGGGTTTAGAGGGAGGTTGGGTTGATGCCGATCTGGTGATGTGGATGGGATTTTGGTGGGGGCAGCGAAGGGGGCGGTGGTACCGCTGGAGCTGCGGGAGTGGTCAAAGGCGGCTAGACGTCAATGTTGGGTAGATCTCGCACATAGCGGCTGGATTATGGTTTGCGGGACCGAGGAGGCGGCGGGAGGATGGTGTGTGGAGCAGTGAGGGCGCTGCTGGCTCACCGCCGTGCGGAGTTTCCCAGATCGTTGCCGGAGAAGAAGGTGGAGTAGGGGCAGCGCACCTGTGAGAGAAGAAAGGGAGAGGGAGGGACGAGGTGATTGCATTTGGGGCTTGCTGTTAGAAAAACAGCTCAGGTTGAGAGCTGAACTCACTGGAGTTCAATGGAGTGGTGCTGAATTTGCTAGTGACAAGTAAAAGCTGAAAAGAGTTCTCTCTATATTACTCTTAGTACAAGTATACACACATATATAGAGGCTAAGACCTACAGCCCAGCTAGTTCTAGAATGTTCATATAGTTCCCTATTTGTTACTCTAGTGAGAAGTGCCTCTAGAACACACTAGAGGTCAACTAATTCTAGGACACTTTGCTGTACACAATTTTGGACAGCAGCTAGATTACAAGATTATAGAACATTCTATTATGTTCTATAGCACAAGGATTGTGCTGTCAATTCTCCCCCTAATCTTTGTGTTATCTTTGCACCTATCTTCTTTTCAGCTTAACAGCTTAACGACTTATCTACATTTTGAAAACACATGTGCTTTGAGTTTTTTGAGTCCGTTTTTTCGCCGTTTCGAAGATGGGTCTCAACGCTTTAAAAGGCAAGTCAAACGAAATGTAACCAAATCTTGAGAAGCTCTCGAAGTTTAGTCATTTCAGCCGTTGAGCCGTTCAGATCAGTTCAAAAGAACAGGGCCTTAGTGCCAATGAAACTAGCATTGATGTTTCCATTCTCCATCTGCTCCCGTATGAAGTGATAACGAATGTCAATATGTTTGCTCCTCCCATGGAAAACGGGATTATGGTTTAAAGCCAAAGCAGATTTGTTGTCTATCTTTAGCTCAAAGGCTTCGGCTTGCTTTCCTTGAAGATCTCCAAGTAATCGAGATACCAAATTCCTTGTGTGGCAGTGGATGAGGCAGCGACATACTCTGCTTCACAGGATGACAGAGCCACAACCCTTCGCTTGATTGACTGTCAACTCACCCGTAGAAGAATATCATTCAATTGTGCTCTTCCTTGTGTCAATATCATCGGCAAGATCGCTATCGCTGTAGCCGATCAATCGTGCTTCTCCTGTTCTTCGCTTATAGCGCAACCCATAATCAATCGTGCCTGCGATGTAACGGAGGATTCGCTTTACAACCATCATATGCACTTCAGTGGGCCGTTCCATGAATCTACTCACATAACCGACTGCAAAGGCTAGATCTGGTCGTGTATGGACCAGATATCGTAGACTCCCAATTAATCGTCGGAAATGTGTAGCATCCACCTCTGGTGCAGTACTGTTGCGGCTAAGCTTGAGCCGCTCCTCCATTGGAGTGGCTGCGGGGTTGCAATTCTGCATTTAGCCTAGTTCCAAGACCGTGTGCTTGGCAGAGTGAGATGCCACTGTCATCTTGTTGAGTCTTCAGCCCAAGGTAGAAGGAGAGAGGACCAAGATCACTCATCGATAGAATACCCTGTAATGATTAAATCATCCACATATACTCCAATCAATAACAAGGCATTACCTTTCAGCCGCCGATACATTTCATGATCCAACTTGCTTTGCTCGCGAGACCCTTTAGTGTGGCATCTAACTTAGCATTCCATGCACGAGGCGCCTGTCGTAAGCCATAAAGTGCCTTGCGCAATCGCAACACCTTCTGCACCTGCAACAACAAAGCCCGGCGGTTGTTGAACATAAACTTCCTCTTGAAGATCGCCATTAAGAAAGGTTGTCTTCACGTCCATGTGATGGACAACCCATCCTTCTTGTGCAGCCAATGCCACAACAGCCGGATAGAATCCATCCGTGCGACCGGGGCAAATACTTCTTTAAAATCAATCCCAGGCTGTTGAACAAACCCTTTGGCGACAAGGCGGGCTTTATGCTTTATCACCTTCCCAGCTTCATCTTTCTTTACCTTGAATACCCACTTGAGCCCAATTGGTTGATGTCCACGAGGTAAATCAACCAACTCCTATGTTTTATTATCCAGTAATGCCTTCATTTCTTCTTTCATGACTGCGTGAGCTATCATTTGATGGTGGCGTTGCAAATTATGGTGTATGGATCGGAGATAAGTCCCTATGTGGAGGTGTTATTGGACTCTCACCTAGTGACGAATCTCCAGCAAGACTTGGCTCCACCGACTGGTACATATGAGAAACCATATACTCCACCTTGAAGTCGTTTATCGGTGTAGCTTCTTCACCTGCTTCTTGCTCCCAGTTCCATCCAGCATCTTCGTCAAAAATAACGTCCCGAGATACATGGACACGCCGAGTGCTAGGATCAAGCAATCGGTATGCCGCTGTGCCTTGTTGATATCCAATAAATACCATTGGGGTGCTCCGATCGTCAAGCTTGCGCAGATTTGGTTGTACATCCTTGACATACGCCAAATATCCGAAAGTGCGCAAGAAACTCATCACCGGCTTTTGCCCGTGCCAAGCCTCATTCTTGCAACATCACCTTCATCAGCAAACTCCACTGCTCGTAGTTGGTCTTCGTGAGCGTCGAGTAGCTGGCCAGGCCACCTACCTCCTTGACCACCGCTGCACAACAACTTCATGTGCACCACCGTCACGATGTCTTCGTCCCCAAGTTGGGATTATTGAAGGCGAGCGACGGCGCTCTTGGCGCGGTGGAGTCCTGGACTTCCCACCGCGCAATGGAGTCCTAGACTCCCTCCCGCGTTGCTCGTTGTCAGCCATCTCACTTCCTAGCTCTTTCTAAGACAGGCTCTAATACCAAATGTTCGAAAAACAACCTAGGTTGAGAGCTGAACTCATTGGAGTTCAATGGAGTGGTGCTGAATTTGCTAGTGACAAGTGAAAACTGAAAGGTGTTCTCTCTATCTTACTCTTAGTACAAGTACACACACATATATGTAGAGGCTAGGACCTATAGCCCAGCTAGTTCTAGAATATTCATATAGTTTCCTATTTGTTACTCTAGTGAGAAGTGCCTCAAGAACACACTAGAGGTCAACTAATTCTAGGACACTTTGCTGTCCACAATTCTGAACAGCAACTAGACTACAAGATTCTAGAACATTCTATTATGTTCTATAGCACAAGGATTATGATGTCACTTGCCCTTCCCTGATCTGTTTTTGGAGTGTTTGTTTGTGTACTTCGCTGTTATACTGGCGTTCCTATCGAGAATGTTGGGTATATTTTATTTACATTGTTTGTCCTTATAACTGTAGAATGGTGTTAACAATGATACTGGAGGCAAGATGAAAGCGAAACTCCCCTCCAAGCGGCCTGACTTGAAGGCAATTACAAAGGTATCATATTTATCTTTGCCCCTGATTGATAATAATGTCTTATAGAAGTGCAGCTCAATTTAGCTCTTTACTTTTGATCGGCTAATCATAAATGTTTAATTCCTAGATGCTAGAAACTAATGCCGTGCTCTATCCAGAGAAGATGATCGGCCATTTACCTGGTAAGCATATTTCTTTTTTTCTCAGCAAGGAGTATTTGTGCTTGTAATATAATATTGGAATGCTAATTTATATTTGTTTTCAGGGATCGATGTTGGGGATCAGTTTTATTCCCGTGCAGAAATGGTGGTCTTGGGTGTTCATAGCCATTGGCTGAATGGCATCGATTATATGGGAATGAAATATCAAGGAAAGGTATACTTCTAAACGCTGCGCAAACTATGCGCTACGTCATTTCCATGCAATTTGCTACAGTCAACTCAATACTTGTCTGTTCATCTACCAAAATAAGTACACCAGTTTTATTGTACGTATGTGATTGTGGGTTGTTAATTAATCATAGCTTTCCCATGTAATTCCTTGAGTTGTTATTAGTTTGTAAATTGCTTCTAAATTTAGCTTGTTTGTTCTTGTGATATTGGGCCTCTTTGATAGCTTGTTTTAGTTTAGTTTTTTGTTGGGATTGCAACTTTTGTTATTTTTATTATATACACCATTCACTTTATTTTTTGGGAATTTTTTTTTATAACTTTATAGGGTTTTTCCCAAAGATCTTAAAAATATTTTTTAATAATTTATTTAACCTTTTAATACCACTTTCAAAGGTGGTCAAATTTTCCCAACAAAAACTAAACTAAAAGTAAACAAGCTATCAAAGAGGGCCATTATTGTTTGGGGTAGGGGTCGGCGAACGCTTTACTGTTGGAATGATATAGCAAGATAGCGTTCTATAGTATTTCTATAATTGTTAATTAATACTTTGGCATTTCATCATGCAGAAGGGGTATGAGAACCTAACCTTTCCACTGGCAACGTGTATTGTTATGTCTGGGATATATGAAGATGACCTAGACAAGGCCGATGAAATTATTTACACCGGTCAAGGAGGAAATGATTTGCTTGGCAATCATCGCCAAATTGGCTCTCAACAATTGCAGCGTGGGAATTTGGCTTTGAAGGTTGGTTTTGATGGTTTGTATTTTTTTGGCTTTTGGCTAAATCACTTCTAAATAATTCTGTGCAATAAAATGTTTCCTTTTCAATATGCAATGCTGGTCTCATGATCTGATTTGTCTATATAGTGTTTTAAATATCGCGCTGTTGTGGTCAACGTTCCAACAGTGCTACTTGTTGGTTGTTTTTGCGATTTAGGGCAATATCTTCACTGTATCACAATGATACACATACACCTGCTATCCGCTGTATCAACACTAGGACACTACCCAAAACATTCAAATTATCTCTGTTTTTGTAATGACAATTAACGCATAAACTAGCATGTAGCACCCGTTATATATTTGATAAACAGTTAAACACCATCCACTATAAAAAATATATATTTCATCGCTACACTTCTATTATCTGCTATTTATAACGTTGCATTTTGTTTTTAATTTCATTTTGTTTATATGTACCTCTCTTTTTTCATAATGTTGCAGAATAGTAAGGATAATGGTAATCCTATACGGGTTATTCGAGGCCATAAATCAAAGAGTAGCTACACTGGAAAAGTCTACACATATGATGGGCTGTACAAGGTTTTGCCTTTTACTTCATAGTTACCAAGTGTTATTTTATCTTCTAAATATTTAATCTATGTATATGTGTTGCTAAGCCTAAGTGCTGTAATCTAGATTACATTTTAATGGCTATAATGTGTACCTTTAAAGAATTGATGTTGTGTCTTACACTATTGCCTAAATTTTGGATGAATTGATGGCAACAATAATGTTATACTTCTGCAAACTTGATTCTAATTGATAAACTGAGAGAATGCAACCAGGAAGGCAAATGCCTAAAAGTGTAGACCTAAGGTGTATTTGGTTGGGAGTTAGCTGCTCACCTATGCTTGTACAAAACCTACCAAACGCATTGTTTGGCTGGGGTCTAAATTAGTCGCATCACCATAAATTTGCTTCATGTGCCGATTGTTGCAAAAGTAGGGTAAGAAAAAACTAGGCCCATTCCTGCTACTAATTTGGTTGATGATCCACCTGTTCCTCCATCTGGTATGCTACAAATTTATCTTTTTGCTTTGTCATGTTCTGTTTGTAGCGCAGATCTTCTCATTGCTTCTTGATCTAGACTGATTTGATAAAGCAATTTTGCAGCTTAAATTATTATGCAAATGAATGATTATTTCTTATTTTTATAGTTTAAGTAGGCAACCAATGTTTGATTAAGGCCCATAAAATTGCGGACCCACTATTATACTTTCCCCTTGTGAGATTGCTTAGCATTTTTCCTTAGCTATGATCAACCCGCTTCAAGTTTTTATTATATATATGTTCACACCTTTTTGTTTTTGTATCGTATACAGCTTCTGCTTATAATCAGTGAGCTATTTGCACCCTATTTAAATTTTGCTTTTTAGAGCTATTTCCCTCTTTGAGATATTGATTAGTGATTACACTTTTAGTGGCTAATTTTCTGTGTTACCTTTGGCATGTGTTAGGTTTTGTGTATTCCAAATCTCTTAAAATCCCAAAGAGTGTCAAGATACCATCTAATTGTGGTGGCTGTGATTGTGAAGGAGATTGTGCCAGTAACAAATATTGCTCATGTGCTATACGCAATGGTTCTGATCTACCTTATGTATCATATAAGAATGTTGGCAGGTAAAGTGCAATGTCACATGTAGGTTTTGTTAATGTTTGACATTTTGCATGCGCTTTTGAACCATAGGTTACCAAAATAATGGAAAAAACTTCTTGTTTACACAATTTTATATATGGTGACTTGTGAGGGAGCTCACGTCCTGGCACTTTATCAGCTGAAATTATCAACTGGCTATCTTAGGTTGGTGGAGCCCAAAGCGGTTGTATTTGAATGTGGTGCTAACTGCAATTGCAACCGAAAGTGTGTGAATAGAACATCTCAACAAGGTTTGCAGCATCGCCTAGAGGTTAGTATTTTGCCTAACATTTTTTATTCTTGTGCTTTTACACTTTTTTATTCCTGTTTTTTGTGCCATTGTGACATTTATACGCGTAATGCAAAGTTGTTAATGATGCACGATAGACCTATAGTTATTTAGGTGTCCTTTTTACCTTATCTTCCCCACCTACTATTTTTCCACCTACAAAGTCAAAGATAAGAAGATAAGGGCCTTGTTTGTTTCAGAATAAATTAAATTAAATGAAATGAAATGAAAGTTTGTTATTTTTGTACAAGTCAAATGGTGTAATATTTTATAGTCATTTTTGTGGGGGTTTTAAATAGTTTTTCTTAGAGTTCGTAAAATAATTTTTCCATAATTTTTTGAATTTTTTAAAACGATTTTTGAAAGGGTCACAGATTTGCTACGGTAAAACTCAACTCAATAATCTGAAACAAACAAGACCAAGATAAGACGACAAGAATGACACCTTACTCTTCCATCCTCGCAATACTATGCATTCTCAATCATTCCAACTCTTCAGCCTGTGCTGGCTCATTGCAACCATAATAAATCTAAAGATAGTTGTCCCATTGGAAGGGAGCTAGTTTTCTTATTTTGCTTACAACGGAGTGGTCAAACTGGAACTGCTAGATGAACGAACTTTCAATTCAAACTTAAGCTGATTGCTCTTGCAGGTATTTAAGACAGCTTCGAAGGGTTGGGGTGTAAGGACTTGGGACACTATCCTCCCTGGGGCCCCCATCTGTGAGTACACTGGTGTGTTGAAGAGGACTGAAGAGGTGGATGGCTTGCTGCAGAACAACTATATTTTTGATATTGATTGCCTTCAAACCATGAAGGGCCTGGATGGAAGGGAGGTACTGTTTTCTCATTCGTCAGTTCCAGTTTTCACTTGTATTGATCGTTTGATCTCAATAAACAAATAACATCAGATGCTACCTTATGCTATATAAAATTGAACTAACTGAAATGTGAACAAATTTTCCGAGGTACTATTTTGTTGAACTAGCTACTAACTTACCATCACTTTTACAGAAAAGGGCTGGCTCAGAAATGCATCTGCCCTCTCTTCACGTTGAGAATGATTCAGAGGCACCGCCGGCACCGGAATATTGCATAGATGCTGGCTCTGTTGGCAACTTTGCAAGGTTCATAAACCACAGTTGCGAACCAAACCTTTTTGTCCAGTGTGTCTTGAGCTCACACAACGATGTTAAGCTGGCGAAAGTGATGCTTTTTGCAGCTGACACTATACTTCCGCTTCAGGTGATTTGGTTCAACTTATGTTAAAAGAAAATAGTAGAACTATATAATTTCTGCAGTTGCAACTTTATGGTTTTTCCTGAGTTCTGACTATGATGTGCTTTATAGGAGCTTTCCTATGACTACGGCTATGTCTTGGACAGTGTTGTTGGTCGAGATGGAAAAATTGTTAAGCTGCCATGCTACTGCGGTGCCCCTGACTGTCGGAAGCGCCTCTACTAGATCTGTAGCCCTGTTCTTCTATTTTAATTTTGAAGGAAGCAAAACGATATATAGTATTGCATGAATGCAGTCATGCTACTGTGTATATGCAAGCTGGACGTTCTATGATATTTAGCAAAGGAGCACCCTATTTTTGTGTAGATGACATGCTGGACATGCTACGATATTTTTTGCAAACAATTAGCCCATATATCTAAGAGGTAGGATATTTAACCCTCAAGACATATACATGTTCTCATCATGCAATTGAAATTATATTTGTTTCTGATGAGTATGTTATTTCTGGTACGGGAGCTGTGATGTTATATTCAAACAGCAGCAATTGCTAATTTATGTGTCATTATAGATGTCTCTAAACGTTTTTTTTTATTTATTACTGATGTGTAAGTGGCTCATTTGATATGTCATTTGCCAGAAAAATTCTGGAAATGTCTTGGTGAGCAAAGATTTGCAAGCCCGAGAGCTGAGATGTGGATCTGGATTGCTGTCATTCCCCTTTTAACTGTTTTGAGGACGGTATTTGGTATGTTGGCGTATGACTTGTATTGGCGACGGAGAGGATGCGTTATTTCTCTTATCTAAAAAAAGATGGTGGGTGTTGATGCGTGAGGTGTCTGATATATGCTGTTGATGGCTGCCTTTTTCATATCGTCGCTAGGATGGCATTGATTTATATGATCTCTTGGATATATGCAATGTCATGGCTTTCGCTGTGCATAGTTAATTTCTTGTTAATTTGCCAGTAGTATTACGGTAATACATTGATTTGTAGATTGCCTCTAGGATGATAAGTCTAATGCGTTGGAAATTGCTGTGCAAGATTAAATCTTGCCAATTGTGCTGGTCGCCAAAAAAGAAAAAACCGCAGGCTTTGATGCCGATTAATGGCCCAGGAAGCAACAGATAAATTCTCAGCTGGGTGGCACCTTGATGCGCGTTGATCCTCTCTCTGATCGAGCCACGGAAGCTATGTATGCCGATGGGGGCTCGCCGCCGGCGACGGCGACGGCGGCAGCGACGCCGAGATCGCGGCTCCCGCGGTGGACGCGGCACGAGACGATGGTCCTGATCCAGGCGAAGCGCGCCATGGAGCAGCGCGGGCAGCGGTCGCCGGCGCCGCAGCCGGTGAGGCTCAAGTGGGCGGTGGTGGCGACCTACTGCCGGCGGCACGGCGTGGAGCGCGGGCCCATGCAGTGCCGCAAGCGATGGGGCAACCTCTCCTGGGACCTCAAGAAGATCGTCGCCTGGGAGAAGAGCGCCGCCGCCGCCGCCGCCTCCGGCGCGGGTTCCGGGGCCGGCGCCGAGGCGGCGTCGCTGCCGGTGCTGCAAGAGTCGTTCTGGGACATGCGCGGGGAGGAGCGGCGCGCGAGGCACCTGCCATCGTCGTTCGACCGGGAGGTCTACGACGCGCTCGTCGGCGGCGGCGGCTGCGCGGCCGCGCCGCCGGACCTGGGCGAGGCCGACGACGAGGCGGACGACCAGACGCCGGTGATGGTCATGCCCATTTCAGGTCTGTGTATTACCACTGTCCAGCCGTACACTCAACACGAGTATACACTGTTTGTTAATTACTCCCGTGCATTGCATGTACGTACTTGCCATGAACACTGACTGACTCATCACACGTTTGGTTTGCGCGCAATGCAGCAAGAATGTACGCGCCACCTGCCTCCTCTCAGCACGAATGCTCTGACCCAGGTACCATGTCATATATGAACAGAAATTCCTCACCAATATCTTGATCTATTCATCTATCACTGACCACTGTTGCGACCCACGTCATGTGATCCATGAATTAAAATCATATTCGAATGATCCGGTGAAGTGCGGAGTTAGCCATTTCTATTTTGAATAATTTTGCAGACAACATTCTTTAATATTTCATAATTTTTTTTAGCAAAGTTTAATACTATTTCATATTTCAATATATGATGTTTTGTTTACTGATATTAACTGAAATGGTCCTGTATATCGTAGGCAGATGTTTTAAAATATGTCAATTATTTCAGCAATGATATCTTGTTCGCTGTTATTGATTAAGATGGTTCCGTATATCCTAGACGGATCCTTTGCACATGCGAATAAATTAAGTATCATTAAGTATTCATCTCAGACTGATGTGAGAGCTGCTCCGGTTTGTTTGGGCAGTGACGGAGAGCGCGAAGAAAGCCAGCGCGGCGTCGGACAAGAACTCGACGTCGCAGCAGGACGGCGGCGGGTTCAAGGACAGCGAGGCCACCTTCGGCGCCGGAGCGGGAGCGGAAGGCACGGCCGGCGCGGCGGCGACGACGAGCATAGGTCGGCGGGTGATCGAAGCGCTGGAGCGGGGCAACCGCATGCTCGCCGATCAGCTGGAGGCGCAGAGGGCGAGGTGGGAGGCGGACAGGGAGCAGGGGAGGGCTCTCCTTGCTTGCCTCGCCAAGCTCGCCGACGCCGTCGGCAAGATCGCCGACAAGCTGTGAGGGAAGCCATCGACGACGAACTGATACAGCGTATGCGTCATCGTCAGAGCTTCGTGCAGGCCACTGTGGATGCCTGGATGGTAGTGGCGCCGTCTCGGCACGCAGCTCCCAATGTTTTAGTAGTTTAATATACAGCATTTTAGTTCTTTACTGCGTACCGCACATTCAGATTAGGACTTCAGATTACGAGGTTTTTAGAGCACGGTATTTTTTTTACCCCGCAGTACCCTTGGTTATGAGGACTAAGCATTTGCATTTCCCTATGAAATAGTATGTCTTTGATACTTTCATATTGTAGTTGTCCGTGGACAATGACCCAAAAAATCAATCGTCTCTGGCCGGCTGGCCGAGTGACAGGTGGGTCCCACGTCCATGCCGCGTCAGCTACTGCCAGATCAAAGGTCATCCCATGTGCTGACTAATCTGCAGCCACTCCAAAACCCAAATCGCCACAGAGATGGGCCCAACGCCTCGCGTCCCAGCTGCGAGCCACCCTATCATTCTGCGTCGATCGTACATTGAGCTCTATTTGATTCCATGTTTTAGTTTAGTTTTAATTATAGTTAAAAAATTAATGGTCTTAAAAAATAAAAATCTAAATAAATTATTAAAAAATTAGATCTTTGAGAAAAATCATATAAAGTTTTAAAAATTATTACGTTTGATGGTCTGTATAAAAATAACAAAAAACATAAACTAAACAAAAATGAGGTCTATAGTTAATACTCCTTGGTATCCCCATTGCCATCTAAAACGACTACTTTTTGCAGTATGGAGGGAGTATGTCTTTGGTACTTTTATATTGTAGTTGTCCATGGACAATGACCCGAAAAATCAATCGGCTCTGGCCGGCTGGCCGAGTGACAAGTGGGTCCCAAGTCCATGCCGCGTCAGCTACTGCCAGATCCAAGGTCAGCCCATGTGCTGACTAATCTGCAGCCATTCCAAAACCCAACTCGATGCAAGTGGGTTGTTTCGCGGGTACCCGCGAGGCCGATTACTTCACTAAAATACACTAAGCCTCGCAATGCTTAGTGTATTTTAGTAAAGTAAACGGTTTCGCGGGTACCAGCAAAACAACCCACTTGCATCCTTACACAGAGATGGGCCGAACGCCTTGCGTCCTAGCTGCGAGCCACCCTATCATTTTGCGTCGATCGTACATACAGCTCTATTTGATTCCATGTTTTTATTATAGTTAAAAAATTAATGATCTTTAAAATAAAAACTAAATAAATTATTAAAATATTAGATCTTTGCAAAAAAACATACAAAGTTTTGAAAAACTATTTTAAAATATTACGTTTGATGATCTGTATAAAAATAACAAAAAACATAAACCGAACCAAATCTAAACTAAAACGATGAATAAAGAGAGCCTCTTGCTAACAAGAAGCGAGCAGGTTACCAATCGATGCTTCTTGACAGGGATGGATCAATCAGCCATGCGGGTCGAGTGCCGGAGTGCGTGCGTGGTTAGCACTGACACAGCACATCACAAGCTCCACATCTACATGTTTCACTCACATCTTCTGCAGGATAGCAGATGTTGACACAAACTTTTCAACTAACGCACGCACATGTGGTTTATGACTCGTGAACCATGTCACCACACAGAATAGGTTATATTTATCTACATATTTATGTCGGTTCAAATAGAACCGGGACATATAAGATTCCAATGTCAAATCTTTAATCAGACGCATAAAGTTGGACTAGCCACATTGAGCGAGTGGAAAGTATTACAAGTCCAGACTGCAAAAAATTAGTCAATTCTATTCTAGTGCCTAAGGCGTTGTATTTTTCAATTTATTTGTTTATGCTTAACTTACTTATTTGTTTTGGCCTATCAACAAATGAGCAATTTAGATAAGTCAAAAAGAACATTGGTATTAAGTTTTACAAGCGTTTGAAAAAACAAACAGAGACTTTTTTTAAACCAACCCAGTTCCATTCAGCTTATGTTCTACTGCATCTCAGTACACTGAAACCATCCGAACCACACGGTAGAAGGCATGCATATATGTTCATAAATAACAAGATGGACAGTAATAGGAGCAACCATGGTTCTGGCTCGACATGCAGAATATTATTTTTCACATAACGTGCCATTTTTAACATGTAGAACATTATTTTTCACATATTGCACATATACCATTAATATATATGCAGTTTTAAGAGGTGAGTCATGCTTAGAGCATCACCAATGGAGATCTAAATTAGATCGAGCCAGTATATCAAATAAAATAGAAGAGAGAAAAATGTAAATGAATGGTGTGCTAGGTCGATCTAAATTATGTCTGAATTAATGATTCCATTAAAAATTCAAGCAGCGGTTTGTGCTATCTTCAGTCATCACTTTCATCGTTATCGTAGATCTGGCAGAGTGACTGAAGAACATTAGCCTTCTCCACGGCCTCACCCTCTTCTTGTGCAACAATCATCTGTTGTTTCTTCTGGGGACATGGTGCAGTACTAGATCTTGGTTTTACTATAAACTTTGGCATCTTCGTGGCCGAGCCCTTATTTCCTTCTTTGTTCACCACTGATCTACAAGATACATTGATCTTTGATGTGCTACTTGGCTGGCCTTGTGTAACCTGCAAACATTGCTCATCGCTGCGGTCGCCATCATCTTCTATCCGCTTAACATAAGCTTCCGAGTTTCGGAAGGTGATTGATTTGATGAGTGCTTCGTCTTCTCCATCTGATCCTGCTACTGTTTCTTGCTCCTCCTTCTCACGACGCCTCAAACATTCAAGCATCTGTTCGGCGGTGACTCGAGCATGCCTAGAATTGAGGGACCGCGTCTCTTCCAAAGCAGCAAGTACGTCCATGCCCTGCTTCGAATCCATTGCTCTGTTCTCCAATGCCTTCATTGCATCGCCCGCCTCCTCTGCGTCTCGCTTCCTCTTCTCTCTGCCCGCCGCCGCCGCCTCCTCCCGCCAAGGCTCAGAGTTGCGAGTAGCCGCCGGCGATTCCAGTTCGTAGTCAGAGTTCCGAGGGTCCGTCTTGAAGGTGATCTCGGCGGAGCAGGTGGTACACTTGAAATAAAATCTAAATACTGGGACTTTCCCCAAGTATGCCTCGCCGGCGACGTCCTCCTTCCTCATGTTGAACTTGGTGCCCTTGTAGATGTAGGTGCCGCAGGTGTGGCAGCGGATGCTCATGGGGAGCATATTGCGCACGGTCGTCTGTTTGGGCCGGCGCCGCCGCGGGATCTTGGACGGGTCGAAGTCCTGCGGGTAGTACTTGTTCAGCACCTTCCGCTCACCCATCGCGCCGCCGCCGCCGGAACCCTAGATTGGACAGGGGAGGTAGGGGCGTCCAGGTATCAGAGGGCGCAGATGCAGGGCGCGGAGGCGGAGAGCGGGCGGGCGGCGCCGGGAAGGGGATCGGGAGCGGCGACAGCAGGGCGTCGACGTCGAGGCGCTGTGGCCGATCTCCCGGGAGGAGGCGGCGGCGGTGGCCGGCGGTGCGGCCGTGCAAGAAAATAGAGGGAACGGGGAGATCGAAGCCTTCCGATCTGGTTAAATATAACGCCACGGCCGGTTCCGAATCCACTTCAAACAATGAGTCGAACTAGGCCCATTATGGCCCACTTGACGAAGTAAATTGACGGCGCTCGCGGATTTGAGGATGGTGTGGGCTGGCGATGTTGTGCTCTCGAAATCGGCCCAAATCAGGCGGACACTACCTATCGCTCCTAAACAAGGTAGCGTCCGTGCCCCCTCCCCCCTCGCACCTCCAACCTCCACCCTCCGATCTCACCCTCACTCATCTTCTTTAGATTTGCTATGCACGCCTCCCCCGTCGTCTTTGGGCACAATCCGCAGCCAACGACATCCTTGTTGTTTTGTTGCTCCATCCTTTTTCTTCTGCTATCATGCTTGCCCTGCCTGTCCTATCTCTGACTGTTGTCACTGATCCATTTGTCTGTCACTCCAGCGCTTTCTTTCGTCCACACGGCTCCAGCGCCGCCACTAGCGTCTCCCCTCCCTACCTCATCACCTCCAACCACTAGACCGCTCCTGAGGACACAATGAAGCCAACATTTTCCTTTCGCTTTGAGGGGGATGGACACCGGAGAGGATAAGGACTGGGTGATGTGGAATCTCGTTATTTTTTTTTATTCTGTTGAGAATGGTATTGATCTTGTTGGTGAATATTTCACTAAACAAAAAATGCTTGTTATCCCTTGAGAATGCCATCGATCCCTAGTGGTGAGTATTTCACTAAACAAAAAAGGCGATGATTTCACTCCATTCCTCCATCTTGAGTCATGAAAGTCTTGTGGTACTTTGGAGGGAGAGAATGTAGTCTTTTTGGCAATGTTTTTGTGATGTTAAGGATGAGTTGATGGACGATGGCACCAACCTTTTTTATTACTTATTTGCTTATTCTCGTCTACTCATTTGCTTATCTCTGGTATCAAAAAACATAAATGTTTTGATATTTTTTTCATTCTTTTTTGCCTCAATGCATTAAAAGGCTATAAAAACAAGTCAAACAAAGCACAAACCATTTCAATAAGCTCTCAAAGTTGAGTTTAATAGCAAATTAACATTTTAGCCAATTAGATAAGTCGAAGGAAAACAACATCCGGTCTTTGTGATATGTGAGCCCTGCCAGCTGCCGTTATGGCCAGAAAATAGCTCGCGGCTTAGCTCGGCTCGGAGGTGTTACCGAGCCCACTTTTGGGGCTCGTTAAAGTAACGAGTTGAGCCTGGCTTGGCACGTTTATATTTTTTGAATATGAAAACATCTCTGTCTCGTGGCTGGTTGGCTCGGAGGTGTTACTGATCCCGAGCCGAGCCCGCTTTTGGCTCGTCAAAATGTTGAGCCGGCTCGACTTGTTTTTTTTCCAAACTCAATCGAGCCAGGCTCGACTCGGGTCGTTTCCACCCTAGCTGCCGTGGCACAAAATGAATATTGTTCAGCCGTTTGGTAAATCTAGGTGTGATGATGGCCTCATTTGGAACCCTGCTCCTTGCTCATGCAGTCCATTGATAAAGCAGCGAGACCACGCAGATAGCAATTTAGCATCTCCCCGTCCCCTCCACATCACATCTTTTGGCGTCTCCTCTTTAGTTCTTGTCGTTCTTTCAGACTGGATCTCGCTTTTGCTCCCGTCGCCTTTCTCCAAAGGTAGCCGCACCATTGCTGGCCCCCTCCTCCTGTAATTAGCTGCAGTGATTCACTGAATGTCTGAATCTAATTACCCCAGTTTCATGCAGCTTATGTGACTTGTACTGCAGCTCAGCACACAAAAACCAGCTGAATCACACGAATCATAAGATCGTTAACTCACACTTCCGTCCCCATAGCTCCAGCACCGCCACTAGTGTCTCCCCTCACTACCTCATCACCTGCAACCACTAGACCGTTGTCTCCCCTCCCTCTAATCCTGAGGACACGATGAAGCCAACCTAGACCTTTCGCTTTAAGGAGGGGGATGGACGCCGGAGAGGGTAAGGAAGGGATGACGTGGGATCTTGCCATTTTTGTTATTCTGTTGAGAATGGTATCGATCTTGTTGGTGAATATTTCACTAAACAAAAATGCTTGTTATCCTTTGAGAATGCTATCGATCCCTAGTAGTGAGTATTTCACTAAACAAAAAAGCTAAGGATTTCACTCCATTCCTCCATCATGAGTCATGAAAGTCTGGTTGTATTTTGGAGGGAGAGAATATAGTCTTTTTAGCAATGTTTTTGTGGTGTTAAGGATGAGTTAATGGACGATGGCACCAGCCTTTTTTTATTACTTACTCCCTCCAGTTTGATAATTCCTGTCGCTGGAGTGTTTTGTGTTTAGTTGGAAAATTCCTATCGTTCTAGAATGCATTGATTGTAAGCAGAACTTTACGTGGCCCTAGAATCATTTGTTGGGTGTGCATGTAAATAAAGTGTAGCATCAAAATTCGAACCTATGCATGCAACTTATGGGAAAGTGGGAGCAACCACTAAGCTACAAGCATTCATTTGACCATATTACTACTACGAGATATTTAATACTTCCTTGGTATGTGAGATCATGTCTAAAACGACATGAATTATCAAACTGGAGCGAGTATTTGCTTATTCTCGTTTACTCATTTGCTTATCTCTGGTTTCAAAAAACATAAATGTTTGTTTTTTTTGTTCATTCTTTTTTGCCTCAATGCATTAAAAAGCTATAAAAACAAGTCGAACAAAGCGTGTTAGACTTTAAACCATTTCGATAAGCTCTCGAAGTTGAGTTTAATAGCAAATTAACATTTTAGGCAATTAGATAAGTCGAAGGAAAATAACATCCAGTCTTTCTGATATGTGAGCCCTGTCAGCTACTGTTATAGCCAGAAAATAGCTCGCGGCTCAGCTCGGCTCGGAGGTGTTACCGAGCCCACTTTTGGAGCTCGTTAAAGTAGAGAGTTGAGCCTGGCTCGGCACGTTTATAGTTTTTGAATATGTAAACATCTCTGGCTCGTGGCTGGTTGGCTTGGAGGTGTTACTGATCCCGAGCAGAGCCCGCTTTTGGCTGGTCAAAATGCTGAGTCGGCTCGGCTCTTTTTTACCGAACTCGATCGAGCCAGGCTCGGCTCGGGTCGTTTCCATCCCTAGCTGCCGTGGCACAAAATGAATATTGTTCAGCTGTTTGATAGGGTTGAACACTATAAATTTAAAAAATTAAAATTATAAATCTAGGTGTGATGATGGCCTCATTTGGAACCTTGCTCCTTGCTCATGCAGTCCATAGATAAAGCAGCGAGACCACGCAGTCAGCAATTAGCATCTCGCCGTCCCCTCCACATCACTTCATCTTTTGGCGTCTCCTCTTTTGTTCTTGTCGTTCTTTCAGACTGGATCTCGCTTTTGCTCCCGTCGCCTTTCTCCAAAGGTAGCCGCACCATTGCTGCCCCCCTCCTCCTGTAATTAGCTGCAGTGATTCACTGAATGTCTGAATCTACTTACCCCAGTTTCATGCAGCTTATGTGACTTCTACTGCAGCTCAGCACACAAAAACCAGCTGAATCACACGAACCATAAGATCGTTAATTCACATCATCTGGATGCAAACTTTGCATCACCTCGCCAGTAGTCTCGTGAATCATGATCAGGTTGGCTCTCGTTGCTGCTGATCGACTTGGGTATCAGGTTGCTTGCACCTGGAAGCTCTGAATCTTTTCCTCGTGTGCTCAGTTCTGACGCTGCTTACCCGCGAATTACAAAGCATTGGAGCAAGCAGTGCACTTTAGCGTCCGTCGTCCAGTGCAGCAGTTGATTAACGCTGCGTTTTGTTGGCTTGCATGGGCCTCCTTGCGACGCCGACAACATTCTCTGAAACAAAAGATAGTGCTTTCTTCGAGCGCTGCATGCTACTAAGCACTCCACGGCTCCACGCTATTAATTTGGTGCCGCCTCTGAACTTGAACGCAGTCACGTTTATGTACTCAGTTTATAAGTTTTCGTGATAACATCAGTATAACGTCATGCATCCGATGGGATGGCTACCATCATATGTCTGAGCCGAGGCGTTGCCTTATTTTAATTAGAGCTGTGAGCTCCATATATAACAACTATATAAAATTATGTTCAATTTTGGACTGGACATGTGAGTTCCAACTATATAAAATTATGTTCAATTTATGGTGGGTATCATAGTGTACGTCATGACTCATGATGTGTCATGGTGTGTCTCATGATGTGTCATGGTGTGTCGTGGCAATGCAAAAAAATTTCCATGTATTAGAACCCCCACACCTCACAAGCGGAGAGCAAAAATTAGGTGAAATTTATTTATCTAATTGCAAAACCCCTTCCCCATCACACCTTCGTGCACGAACACGACGACGTTCTAGAAGAACCCAAATGCCGATCCTTCGTGCTTCTCTCCTGCGGGCGATGGGGGTCGAGAAGTCGGGATGTGGGACTCAAACAACTGCAAATATTGCAGCATGATGGCCGGAGACAGTACTAGTGTGATGAAGATAGTGATGTTGCTGACCCTCCCATGATCAGGAAGCAGGGCCAACGACAGGGAGGAGGAGGAGTCCATCACGACGGAGGGCAAGAAAAGGGCATGGTATGGTACGAAGGCAGAAAATTGCTTTTTTGCAACTCTATTAGATGATCTCTTACCATTTTGTCACTCTGTATTTATTACATATGAGTCTATTGTGTGTATGATAGTGGGTCAGAGTGACAAAATAGTAAAGACAATGTTGAGAGTGGCAAAAATGCAATTGCCCCGGTTCGAAGATGGTAATGCGGCTTTTGGAGAGAGCACAAAGAGGAAGGAGGCTAGAGCAATGCACATATAATTGGTAAAAGGAAAACCTTGCCATATCTATAAATAGTACAAGTCCGAGTAGGGTTTGGTGGCTCGCTCCTCGCCCAGCGCTCACTCGGCAGCTCGCTCGCGTTACCTGTACGCGACACGCGCGCTGCTCGTTTGCTGGCTCGCTCGCCACGTGGTTCGCTCCCCGCCCAGCGCTTGCTCGGCCACTCGCTTGGCCACGGTTCGATTCCCCGTCGCCTAGCTTTTTTTTTCCCACGCGCGTGTCGCGAAGCTCGCCGTGCGCCTCGTGGCTAGTAGGATACATCTGTCCGATCGGGACGGTGCACCAGGCAATCTTGGATGATCTTTTTTTTTTTAGAATAATCTTGGATGATCTTACGGGCTGGACAACAACTAGTTGTGAGCGGACTAAGGGCAATTTGGCTGGCGTAGTCCCCTACATGGATCCGATTCTGCAGGCGTGCGGTGGGCTGTCCATGATCTTTGGATGAGACTGTTCGCTAGCTCGAGAGCGACGTCTATAAAATGATTACGAGGGTTTGGGTTAGGACTTAGGAGGCAATCAACCATATGATCCCTGAATGAACATTGGTGTACTTATTATATTCCACATTTGCACATCAGACC
>SPJY01001884.1:238465-291937 GCA_005191435.1 Raddia distichophylla
GGGGGAAATTCAGGATGCAGATGAATATGGAGCTATATTAAGGCAGGACATGCGCACATGCGCGGAATATACACATTGCTAGCTGGACCACCGCTCATTATTTCCAAGCAAAAAAAAAAAATGGGAAAAAAATTAGAGGAGGTAGTGAGCAAGAGGAAATTGGAAGATAATTTTTGAGCAGCTAGATAAAGATGACACTATGTATAATGTGTAATATACTACGTAATACAACTACTAGTTGCTAATTAAGTTGTTATGAACCATAATAGCATGCCATTAGCCAGGACGGCGACGATCTGTTCCCCCAGATGCCACTCCCGGCTCCGTTCTTGCGCTTCGACTTCCTCTTCTTGGTGTGCACCGCCCCCCTCACAGTCACCTCCTTCTTCCCAAAGTCCACCATGTAATCCAGCAACCCTGCTAATTATTGATTAAATTGACGCCACCCCATGTTAATTAATGGGATGAAAAGGCATGCATATCGCAGCGTACGTACAGTGTGGGTCGTGGAAATGTGGAATGGATGTTGCAGCATACATGTAGCACGGATGATGCAGTAAATATTCAGTTAAAATGCTATTCAGAAACAGTCGTACATATGGCATTGGTCTCTCCTAGATTGGTGTCGGTGCATCGCAGAACTTACAGATATAAATGTGTGTGATGGGTTCTAATTAAGCTACTCGTGAGTGTTCGGAGTTTGGTCTCTTGAGAATCTTTTCATTTGCATGTGCATCGGTTAGATCCTCACCGTTCATCTTGGAGACGACCTTGGTGACCCGCTGTCGGCAGTGCGAACAGCCCATGTTGGCGCTAATCACGACCACCTGCACCTGCATTCCATTCAATTCTCCCCCGATCAACATTTGCACCAGCTAAAACCATAAGTAATTAGGCATCATCATTTACATCATGCATTGCTTCTACGTGATTAAGCAGTTAAAAGGGACCAGCAACCAGCACTGTGGACTACACATCTAAGCTATATATACAAGGTAGCTCGCTATATAGCCCATTACGTACTGATTAATCGGGTGCTAGGGTCTTCTTAAGCATGGCAACCATGCTGGGTTAGGCCTGCACTTAGCTGTTGATGATTAATTGTGAATGGTCCAGTGGCAGCAACAGCAACCCTAAGTACCTAACTATTCCATCTCCCACTAATTAATTGCACTCCAACAGCAACCCTATAAATACCCTAGCTATGGAGTACTTGTCTCACAAATCTCGAGCTACCACTCAGGCACTCACATGACTGCCACTACAAGCTGGAGCAGTAGCAAGGAGTGAGCATCATTAATTTGTTTGTTTGTTTGCCACTGCATATATGCCTCTACGCCGGCATGATATAATTGATTAGTTAATTTAAGTAAGTAAGCAGTTGATGTGCCTGTAAACTCAACACGTGCGATGCTTTTGCTGCATGCATGTACAGCTAGCTACTCCGTGATCTGTCCTGAAGCTGCTTAATTACTAGGCATGGTGGGTTGCTATAGCTAGGTGGGGCCTCTCATGCTTACTGTCGGGTGAGTGAGTGAAACCATTCATTCATCGTCGAGATGGCATTATTCTCCATCATTTTTTGTAATAAAAATGTTTCGGACGGCATTAATTAGTTAACACCATTTTTACAGTATTTCCTTATTTGATACACGCGTGGTTGATGTGAATCTCATACATGCCCACAACTCTAAGAAAAACCAAACCTCAAAAAAATGACTACAAAATATTACATTATTTAGTTTGTACAAAAATAACAAATTTTTATTTAATTAAATTAAATTTAAACTAAAAATAACAAGGCCATAGTAGCAATGGTCACGGTATAAAGCGTTGCAATATACACTCCGTATTTTTCATATGAAAGCGATACCATAAATATATCAGAAAATAATTTGTACAAGGGCTTCCTTGTCAAGCATAAAAATCCGCGCTCTAGTAGAGGATACGAAACCAACTATGTCAAACATTATATTAATTATATTATAACTGGTAGCATTCTTCTCTACGCCCATGCATGAACAGCGCGGGGAGTTGCAAAAAATGTTGGGTCAAAACTGTACGCTCTGGCTGGTTGACTGTGGTGAAATAATTGGGGGGCTGCATCAAATCAACAAATTTTAATGGTAGTTAATTTGCATGCATGGTCTAACTTGTGTACACGCGTGCAAGTATAGGTCCGCAAATGCATATAATGTATTCAAAGATGGTGGAGCTGGCACGTAGTAGCAACGCTGGATAAGCGTGAAGGAATGGGAGGGTACTAAGTACTTCCTCCGTTCCAAATTATAGTTCATGGTTGACTTTTGAACGTGCCTTTTGACCATTCGTCTTATTAAAAAATTAGTGCAAACATGAAAAAATATGTTATGTTTAAAGTATGTTTAGTGATAAAAACAAATCACAACAAAATAAATAATATTTACATTTTTTTTAATAAGTTGAATGATCAAATAGAATATCCAAAAGTCAACGGTGAACTACGATTTGGAACGGAGGGAGTACTATGTATATTAATATATTAATCCAGTATGGTATAGTACCATGTATATTTCCAGGTCAAAGAAAAGCGTCTTGCGTATCACATGTACTCTGTATTTGACCAGAATACAGAGTACGATCAGGTCGTTTTTTTTCCTGAAGGGAAACAATACTACCTAATTAACTTTGACCATCCAAATCCGATCGCACGGTTGGGGCTTAGGGAGGAGGCGAAATATGGGTGCATAGTATTTCCTTTTTTTGGAGACTGAAATATGAATATCTGAATCCGTTCATTTAATTTCATTCATTCGGTTCAGGCTGCTAGCCTGCCACAGTCCACTGATCCCCAACAAACGTCTCGATTCCACGTGATATCACAGCAAAAACTCCAGCTGCACACGCACGCCACCTTCGACCATTTCACCGTCGTAAAACCATCTCCAACCATTTTCTCTTCACTCATTTACTTTTTCATTCTTTTTCTCACATTCTTTTTTTTTCATTCACCGTCATCTCCAACAACATTTCTTTGAAGAAATTTGTGAAGAAAATACCATCTCGAGAAAACAAAATGTCTTTACGAAAAAAATAACTTCCGGAGAGATGCCTTGGAGGGAGGGAAATTATATGGCATAGGGTGCCAGTGGCACCCAAGACATAAGGATAGAGAGAGAGGGATGAGATAGAGAGAGAAAGGACTTAGAGATAGAGAGAGATAGAGAGGAAAAGGGGTGCCATATGGCTTATATGGCATAGGGTGCTATATAATTTCTCTCCGCCTTGGAGATGGTCTAATTTCGACGAGCAGCTGCAGCAGCCGACACATTGGCTTGCAGCTACACTGCCATCCTACAGTTGCTGCATGTGTGCTGCCTATTTGACTGTAAGATTCCTACTATACCCCATGCAGCCAGCAGCCGTAGTAGTTTAGAATGGAATGAGATCATTCTGATCTCAGCAATCTTGGAAAGTTGAGATGGGAAAGTGATTGAGAAGTGGGGGGCCCCTTCAGTATCCAAGGAGATAAACTAGTCACACATCTCAATGTGAAGCAGGCAACACAGGATTATGGCAAGGAGCAGGATAGTGCAGTAGTGCCATAGTGGACAGTGGACACTGGATTAAGGGGAAGAGATTCTTTTTCTATTGATTTAAGGGGAAGATATTCTGATGTGCATGATTTTCACACCACTTGCTCATGGACAACAATGGCATCAGAAAGCAGCAGCTGAACAGATGATTCAAGAAACTGCTAGCAATTTGTGCAGTGGCACAATTAACATCCTCGCCAAAGAGTGGAGAACAGGAAACATCAAGAAAATGAAACTCTACCATAACAATGATCACAACTTGGGTTTGTAGAACTAGAAGCACAAGCAGGCAGAGAGAGAGAGAGCATACCGAAGGGGGAGAGAAAGAGCATACCGAAGGGAGAGAGAGGTCCTCTGCAAGCCTTAATGCTTGCTGTTTGGTTGTAGATGCACTGTTCATGGTTGCATCCGATGCACTCATACTCCTCTTGCATCCACTCCCAATGTCATCTTCCTCCCCTCCATGAACATGCTCCATGTTGGCTCCCCTCTTGGGTGGAGGCTGGAGCTCCCCCTCTCTCTCACTCTGCTTTCCTTGTCTGAACGAGAGCACAGAAGCTTTCTCCTCTTTATACCGGTCAGAGTCAGAGAGAGAGAGAGAGAGAGAGAGAGAGAGGTGCAGCTTATGGAGGAGACCACCCACTAGAATAAAAATACTATAGTCATTCCAGAATAAAATTTAGGTGCAGACTGGAAGGTGAACTCCAACAATCACAACAGTGACGCAATCAAACAGTCATCTGATGGATATATCATTTGCAAAGATAATTCAGTCTACTGTGTTGAGGCCCTTTGTATATGCTGGATGACTAAGATATAATGTCAGTTGTGATGGAGTCTGGTGGTGTCAATTTCCAATTGAAAGCGGCCCGCCTTGTAATTGGATTCCTGGGCACAAACCACAGCAGCAAAGAGGTTACTTGCATTAGGCTCCAATTCAAAGGTTGGAAAAAAAAGGCCATGTAAAATGGTCATAATGGAAGGTGAAATTGTGACATGACAACAGTATTATATTCAAGAGGAACTGTCTAGAGACTAGAATTCATATATGTTGTTCTCTGTGCTTCTATTAGGATATCTTATTCTGCAGGTAAGCTGTTATGTATATCCTACAGTCATATACGGAAAAATTATCTCTTTTTATATTTAAAAATCATCTACGACGGAGTTCAGCTCTTGGCACCTTGTAGCGTGAAAGATTAGAGATGCAATCAGTAGAGTTGGTAATGAAAGAAGGATGAAAAGGTAATGTTCTTTAGTAGTGATATAATTATACTATCACATTCTTAAACTTGCTTCCCAGAAAGGCTCGAGATTGAAAAAATGGATGAAAAGAAACAGCAGGTTGCAGGGGAGAATCAAAGTGCTCTTCAGGTATACTGACTACAGAACTCGAGTATCATTTAAGGGTAAATGGCACTGTGGAGTTGTCTCTAGACATAAATAACACCGCAAAGTCTCTTATATGGTTGACACCGTTATAAAATGTGGATGCCTGATTGCCTGCATCGATGTCCTTATAAAGAATTTTAGAAATATACGAGCTTAAAATATAGTATAACATACGGTGATTCCATCCCTTATGTCATGATCTCTCTTCTTCCTCCCCCAACTACTCTTCCTACTCTCTCTCTCTCTCTCCTCCCCCCCAGCTCTTTTCTCCAACTCCGGGCTCTCGATCTGTGTGTTGACGTAAGTCTGATGACAACAAGTTTGCCAAGCTCCTGTGGGAGAACGGGTAGACGATGGTGCACAGACAAGGGCATTTACATGCAGAGCGAACTCTATAGTACCATGTATATTCCTTCGGACGTGTCAATTGGACAGATACGCCCATAGTGACTCGGATGAATATATCGGCTCCGAAAACTTACAGTTCTCCCCGTAAACCCTCCAGGACCCAAACAACTCACTTTTCGCCCATGAACAGTTGTGTCAATGGATTGGTTTGATAAAAAACTTGAGATAAGGGGTATGTACCAAAAAAAAAGTCTCATAAATAGTTATTAATAAAATCGAGGAGCCAACTCTATAGTACCATGTATGTAATTTTCTCTATTTTTAACGTACTTATACTACCGATCCTTAAACTTAACCCCCTAAGAAGGAAATTCTAAATACGAACGACCAAAGTACACGATTCTTTAAGGAGTAGGCAACGAGGAACCATCATTCTTCAAAGTCCTAGAACAAAAGCAAAGAAACAAGATCATCGCGGGCATTCATTCAGTGTCCACCTACACCGAAAGTGTTGTTTTGTTGGTCTGTGATCTCCAGCTCTTAATGAGGTTGTTATGACAAGGGGAAAAACAGCTTGATAGACTTTTCGACAAAACAGCTTGAAATTCAAAAAGATGAGAGCTACTTAAATTCATTCTTATTGGTCAAACACATTTCAGTCAAGACTCCGTTTTGAAAATATCTAAGAAGACTGAAAGGTTCTATAAAGAACGATGTGTTGCACAAAACTTCCCTCTATGATTTTGATGAGTCCCTCTTATTTACTCGATGGGGCTACATCTAGAATCCATTTTTAAGGGCAAACTAACTTGATACCTGACAACTTTTACAACTAGTAGCGGCATAGCTAAAAAGTAAAGAATATACGAAGCAAATCACCATGCATAGCTGCAATGTATAGAGAAAAATCAGTAATGCGGCGAATTGCTCCATGTAAAAAAGCAACGAGTCTTTAATATATTTGTCTATTTTTAATGAAATGGCATAGCGCCGGCCTCTTTTCGTTCAAAAAAAAAACAACGAGTATCTCAAACATTCTTTAGCTCACCTACTTCCCTTTCTGAACACGCTAGTGACCGAGATTGCACTTCCAAATTTCAACGTCACTTAGGGCAATAATTCCCACTGTGAAGCTTCAAGAGTGACATATTTCCACTATATTATTGGGCAGCGATATAGACACCCGGAAGGTAGATGAAGCAACTGACCTGTACAATTGCATGTTAATGCCACAACGCTTCACGCCTCCTATTACACCATGAACTCATCTCTCTCTGTCATTCACAAGCGTCTCTTGAGCCAAGTTGGAAGGTAGAAAACTTTAGATGTAGGAGCACTTTAAAAACAGTTGCATCTGAGCACAAGAAAACACATGTAGAATTATGAATTCAACTATCTTTGTCATTCTTAAATTTATTTAAACCAGTTGGAAGGTAGGAAACTTCAGGCTTGCATAAAGAAAATACTTCAAACCAGTTGCATTTGAGCATAAGGAAAGCAAAGATATCATGACGATGCCACGCGTTCAGCAGAATCAGCTGGTGAAGGCTCAGCCGAACAAAATCATGGGTGAGAAAAATATAAGTTAAATCAACACCTATTTGGATGTATTGGAAACTAGTTGCGTGCTTCAAATGGCACCAGTGCGCGGCGAATGCTATGAAGTCGTACTGACAAAAGGGCAACTATGGCAAAACATTTCCAATCTAAGCTTTCCAGCAATACATGGGGTGTGGTACAGTGCTTAGTGTAGGGCTGTAAGTTATTAGGGCATCTCTAATGCAACCCAAATTTAGGTAAACTTAGCATATTCAGAACTATTCATCAATTTTTTTTCCTCTCTTCTATTCTATTCTAACAGCTCTATTCATCGCCTAAAGTTAGGGTAGCATTGGTCATGCTCTTATTTCCTTTGAATGGAAGAAGTGCAAGGTGGAAGGTAGCAAAAATCCAGCATCTAGATTGAACAATAAAGTTGAACACAGATGTTGCACCATTAATACAAGGCGTGGATGTGTAGAGATTGCTTAAAGTAAGGACAATCATCAAAGCCTCTCAAGGAATGCAAATATGAACAGAAAGAAAGCAATATTTAGAACATCCAAAAGGCTAGTTT
Source organism: Raddia distichophylla (assembly GCA_005191435.1). Taxonomy (NCBI): domain Eukaryota; kingdom Viridiplantae; phylum Streptophyta; class Magnoliopsida; order Poales; family Poaceae; genus Raddia; species Raddia distichophylla. Next base: position 245,897 of record SPJY01001884.1, read on the forward strand.
ACGCTTGATTAATAGTGTTTTAATAACCCAACCAAACGTTTAGTAATAAGCTGGCCTTCAAACAGCTTAAGCAACAAGGCAGCTACACAAGACGTTATTTGCTTGTTTACAATTTTGCAAATCTCCTTTGCAGATTCGGAGGCATATCATATTATCATCTTAACAGGACTATTTACTGGAACATTCCCTCAGAGAACATTAATAGTCCTGTTTTATGGGTTGGAGATTCGTGGCTTTGCTTTCAAGGGCAGTAACGCAACATCAGCTGATCTTACACACCAATAGCACTTCTAAGAGCATGAGCAGCAGGGTTGCCATCCACACCTGCATCATGTGTAAATACTCGCGTAACTGCTCGCGCGTCCATCCGCACAGACACATCAGCTCGTTTGAATTTTTCTTCCGCGCGCGCGTGATGCAGGCTGCTTTTGACAGCGCCCCTGCTGGGGATGCTCTAAGCATGTTACATCACAGTGGAACTGATGAACTTCGCTATCCATAAAACAAGCAAGGTGACCCGCGCGTTTGCGCGGCTAGATTTGTGTTAAGATATAGATAATATATCATATTAGATTTATAAGGTGACACGCGCGTTTGCGCGGCTAGATTTGTGTTAAGATATAGATAATATATCAGATTAGATTTATAGTTTATCTCTGATATATAGATCAGCTTCAGTAGTTTGTTAGAGATTAATATTGACCGCTAGATTTGCATAATGATATCCATATTCAACGATGTAGATTTCTTTTCTATGATTAACGTGAGAATTTTTACTATTTTTCGATTAACGTGGGAATTTCTAGAATTTTAGGATTAATGTGGTGGCTCCGTTTAATTCTGTTTTATATAGATAGTAGATAGATAGATGCTCATCAAGAAGCTAACAAAATAACATAAGAGTGAGAGAAAGGAAGATCCCCAGCTGGGAAGCCTGCTAAGAGCATGCAGTAACAAAAGATTCACACCGGTAGGGAACAGTTGATGGCATGACGAGCAAAATAATGCTGCAGGGAAAAAATATAGTTAGCTTACATAATACTACCCGATTCAAAAGAAACATCTCCAGTTTTTGGCACCACCGGTTGCAGTAAGAGAACGGCTCAATTGTTGCTTTCAGGGTAATCACAGTTTCAGATTTGCAGTTATATCAAATGAGTGTTAGGTGTTTCTTTATCTGTGCATGCTAAAAAAATCCCTTAATTCCAAGTTTTGAACAACTGAATAATGTGGATCTGCAATTTGTGGGATCGAAACAGAAGGCAGAATTAATACCTATACCAATTGCATCAGGATGAATGATGTAGGATAAGCTGAACAAATCACTTTACAGATAAGAAAAGCAATCAGAACAAGAGCATATGTAGAGGCAATAGATCTATGAAAATGGACCAAAGGAAAGGTTTGAGTCAGTAGTCAGTACAGTTGGCTAAATTTCTGCTACTATGCATGCTTTAATTTATGGTCCTGAGAGGAAGGGCACTCGGTTCCAGATGCCATGACCCTCTTGGTATATCCTGTTCTTTGATTTCCACAACAACAAAAGCAGGCACACGATGGGAAAAACTGAGCATTTCGGACCTCGAAATCCACCTGGTCAAATGGAAATCTTCCAGTAATACCCTATGGAAAAAGGATAGGCAACCTTTTACTCTAGTCAAGCTGCACACATTGACCCCACTTTCATCAGAGTAGTCTGAGAGGATCTCAACCATGCGAGGTTCACATTTTCCAATCTCAGCACTATTCAAGGTTATCTTCCAATTTTTGTACAGTGCCCAAACTTCCCCTTTCTTTGGGAATATTCGGTAAAAAGACCTCTTTGCACTCCAATCACACTCTACAGGATGAGAGAATTCTGGCATGTCCTTGTAAATAGTTTCAGTGCCAGCTCGAAATACACCACAGGCAACCGGTAGGCCATCTTCAACCCACCGAATTTCTTCATTCAGCATTGGATGAGGTTCCAACTTCAACACAAAAACTGAAGTATGCGAAACCACGCGGATTATTCTGACATAGGACCTAGGCATCCGGTCCAAAGCATCATATACAGCCCAGATTTGCCCCTCCACAAAATCGTCAGGTGATAACTTATTGCTATTCATCATTCCTTGCTGGTGGCTACCTAAATCTCTTTTGCTTGTTAAAGGATTTGAGATTTGTGTGACACTAGTCTCATGAAAGCCATTCATGTCATTATGTAAACCTGGAAGTGGGGACAAAGTAGCAACATATGCCAATGTATTTTCATGCTGCAGGTTTTTTGGAACAACAGAATGTTCAAGCTCCAGAACTGTTCCAGATTCCTGAGTAATTGCAAATGTGGGGATTCTGTGAGAAAACATGAGCAGATTGTCACTGCTGACTTGTAATAAATGCTCTCTCCCATCCCTCAGGTACCTCTGGAAAACACTTTTAAATCCATCAATCTTTAACAAGTGTGCAGCTGTGCAACCAGAGTCTTTTGAATAACTGGCAAGAATTTCTACAGCAGAAAAGGAGCTCTTCTTTCGCATCTCGGGATCACTGCACCATCCAATGTCCCAATCATTATAGATGGCCCATACCTCTCCTTTCTGAGGATACACCTCAAGATGATGATTCAGACAATCACTAGGCACCTGATGACAGAACATGGTTGGACAAGTTAGTGATGTTTTATGTTCTTCCACAATGAATGTTCCACAAACAAATGGCAAGCTTGCTCTAGACCATTTATTTTCGGCATGAGATTGAGGGCATGGTTTGAACCATGAGACGTACAACTGCATCTTGTTTGTCAAAATCTTATCTATCTGTGCATATCTGCGAGGCAACTTCTCCCAGTCATATGCCGCCCAAATCTGGCCAGCAGCAAAATTCTGTATTGCCCTGTCATTCTCAAAGTTATGGTATTCATACTGTTTACTAGAGCAGTGATCATGCTCTTTGGTGCCTGGGGGATTATTACTGATGCGGCCATCAAAATCCACCTGCGGTGGCGAGACACAATGGACATCCTTATCACTTGCACTCTTTTGCTTCTTATCAACATGCCCGTATTCAAGGAGCTGCACTGTACCATCATCACCAAGAAAGCAATCATCGGTCCTCTTAGTGTTAGAACAACTAGCTATATCTGCACAATTCCCTGCATCTAAACATGATCTGTCAACATGCTCGAAATATGAGGGTGGATTGTTTGTAACATCGGCTGCCCCGTTGTTGTCTGTCTCAATACTTCTGAATCTCTCCACTCCAGGATTTGTTCCACAAGGACTCAACACATCACCCCCACTCAAAAGAGCGCAGCCTTCGACACATGCCTCCTTTTTCATTAGAACGTCATTGCGGTGATTCTGAACCTCAGCATGCACATCCCTTGGGGCGCCCATTGCCATATCCTTGATAGCACTAGCTGGGTATCTCGAATCGAACGCTGCCCTCTTGTCTGGATCAGACAGCACCGAATACGCATCGTCGACGAGCCGGACAGCCAGCTCCACGCCGGGCAGGCCACCCCCGACGACCTCCAGGTGAGCCACGATGCTCCTGTACTGCGCGTCGATCTTGGCCGCGTCATCCCAGGGCAGGACCTGGAGCACCTTGTACCAGTCCGCCGCGCCGCGGCCGTCGACGGCGCGCCCGGCGGCGCAGAGCACCTCGAGCACCATGAGCATCTCGAAGGCGTCCTCCAGCCTGGGGTTGGTCTGCAGCGTCCCCAGCAGCAGCGTCCTCGCGCCGGCGTAGTCCCCGCCGCGCATCCTCGCCGCGATCGCCTCCCTCTGCGCCGCCCCCTCGTCCTCCAACATCCCGCGCACCGAAGAAAACCCCCAAAATTCCGTCCTAAAAAAAACCGATCGAAATTCAATCGCCGCGCTTGAGCGCATGCTTCTACCCCTAAAAAAAAATGTCAGAAACTAAAATCGAACGGAAATGATCAGGCGGAATGCGGGTTCGATGGAGCAAACCCTAGATCCCAGCTCCGACTCCGAGCCAGCAGATGGCGAAGCCAATTCGCTGGGTGGAATTGGAATCGACGCTATGCTATTGCTATTGCTATTGCTACTCGCCTACTCTGATACTCTCGGTGGTTGGTTGCTTCGGCTTCTGCGCTCCACTTCACTGCTCACTTCACTAGTTCACTTCGCTATACTCACTGGGCTCACTGCTCACTCTGTGGCCTGATGTGTGGCGCTCGGTGGGCCCAGGGCCTCGTAAGGATGGACTCAGCGAGCGCCTCTTTCGCCTCTCGGCCTCACCCACATAGCACATGGGCCTGGGAGAAGTACAGGCCCAGGCGTTCTGGTAGGACGAGTAAATGAAAGCGAAATGGGCTAGCAATTGGGCCTATCCGCAGCCTCAGGTACGGCAGCCAAGCCCAGCCTAGCCCAAGGGTCCTGGCACGTGGGGAACGTGGGCCCCAGCACGTCAGCGATAGGTGGCGAGGCCCGACAAGCGGCGGGAAAAGCGTCTCAAAGTACGGGCCGTGGTATGCGTCCGTGCTTTTTTACTCCGCTGCTAATATTTTTTTTTGACAGGTCTAGGCATTGGACGTCGATTTTCTTTATAAAAAAAATCAAACAACGGAATGTTGTGTTAAGGTAGATAAATTTTCGCTTTATATAAATTAAAATATTATATATTTAAAATTAAAGGTTACATAAAAAATGCATCATAAACAAAGCGTTGTAGCGTGAAAAAAGTAAGCACCGTAACATTAAAATAGATGGTGCAGCATTTAAAAGTAAGCATTGGATCATTGTGCAATATATACAAATTATCATATTGAAACATCGAAATAAGCGTAATGAAACGATGCACATGATATGTTGAAACATTTGTGTGACCTAGATGCAACAACCAAGATAGTTCTACTAAAACAATAAAAGTCACTTAGTGCAACAAATGATATAAAGTAGTGCAACAATTAAGATAAAAGTAGCGCAACATTAAAAGTCACCTAGTGAAACAGGTATACTGTTAAGTATGCTAAATCTTGCAGCGCGTTAAATTGAAATGTTGTACATTAAATCAAATGTTGCAGTGTTTAAAATTGAAATGTTACACCAAATTATGTGCTGCTGTAATACATCAAGCCAAAATGTTATAACATTTTTTTCTACAGCCATTGGAAGGGGAAAAAGAAAAGGAAGGCAAAGCAACGAGCCAATGACGAAGGAAAGAAATGTTATAAGATAAAATAGTAAATTTTACTTTACACCATTGTAATTTGCACCCATTTGCTTATATACACCTCTGGCCCGCAAGAAATAAAAATCCGGCCGTGGAGTTTTTACCTGCAGTAATAAATTCTAATGCCACCTTGGGATTAATCTCGTACCAGCAGCGGTTAAAAACTCATACCGCTACATCAACACGTTTACACGTCCTGGACCAGGCTCTGCATCCTAGAATTAATACAGGTTTTTCTTTGGACCATCAGGGTGTTGAGCGGTTAAAAATCTGGTGTATCGCAGGGTTATACTGAAGTGCTCCTCGATACAAATCTAAATGTGTGTTTTTTATGTATTCAAAATATTTTTATATGCAAAATTTTAAAAACTTGACCTGCCATACGTATAAAACGTTTTGTTCTAGGAACTGGGCAGCATGTCGCGTGAGCATGGAGTTTTTTTTTAATTTTTTTTTTACAACTTATGGAAAAGAATTTCACATGCCAAATGTAGAAAGCGAAATGACCCCGAGCATGCAGCAGTGGCACAGTGGGTGGCGAGCGAGAGTTTCCTCTCACTTTGAGGAGGGACAGATTAAAATACGATGTGGGGGGACAGTGCGTGCACGGGTATCAAGGCATCCCCACCCTCCCTGTGCCCGGCTCCGGCTGCTCCTTCTCGGCCTCTCTCTCCTCCCCCCGCTACGCTACGGCCACACGGCCCGCCGCGATCGGAGGAGGGGAGAGCTCCGTGCCGGAGGGGAATGTCTGGCCACTCTCGTGGCCTCGTCTCGCCCCCCTCGTCAGTGTGCGGGGAGATGCGCGGAGAAAAGTCTCGGCTTTTGGATTGATTTTGATTCCGCCCCTGCCACTGCCACTGCCACGGCTTGCTCCCTGCTCAGTTGCTCAGTCCTCCCTCCCCTCTCCTCTGCCATGCTCTGCTCTCTGAGTAAAACTTGGTGCTGCAAGCCTGCAACCTCTGGACTGAGAGCGAGCTGAGCCTAGCTAAGCTCGGGGACAACCTCTTCTTGGCCCTTTCCGTTTCAGCTTCGGAAGGGAGGGAGAAGAGAAGAGAAGAGGTGTGTGTGGGTGTGTGTGTTGTGTACTTGTGTGGTTTCTCTTCTCTTCACTCTCAGGGTGAGCCGAGCAGCTTGTGAGCTGTGGTGACTGGTGAGGAAGATAATCTTCGTGGAAGGCGAGGCGACAAGGGCGTGAGCGGTGAGCTCTCTCACTCCACTCTCATGCCTGCTCTGCTGCCGAGCAGGTCGTGGTGAGGAGGGAGAGAAGCGAGGCGTTTTTGTTGCTTGCTTCTTCAGGTACTTCTGCTCCTTCTTTCGAGTTTGGTGCGGCGCTGCTCTCCGATTGGGAGGCTCCCTTCTCTGTTCCGATTTCTGTGGGCGAAGTCGCAAGGGCCAAGAAGAACCGTGCACAAGCTGAAGCCTTGTTGATGCGTGAGTTAAGGCAGTGAGTTCTTCGTTTTATGTCCTCTGTTAGCATAGCAGTCTCCCCAAAACTTCAGTTTCTTGTTGATTTCCATGGAGGAAGGCGATAGGGTGTTAGTGGGATGAGCAAGAAACAAGCAAAAGATGGTGTCTTGAGCCAAGACAGAAGCTAGAGTCTCGCCATTGATCCTATTCTACATATTCGTTGAGCATTTCTTTTCTTATCGTGCTCAAGGGATAGCTTTTTTGGGCGCCAATTAGTTCTTGTTTCCATGGACATGGAGCAAGAAGGTGGAGTGATGGCGAGCAAGAACCCTACCAAAACCCTCACCGCCCTTCTCCTCCTACTCGTCTTCTTCCTCCTTTGCTCTCCCACCTGCTCTCAGTCGCTCCATTCGGAGCCCATGTCTGAGGAGTCCCCGCCACCCTCGCCCCCGCCTCCACCGCCGCAATCCAGGATTCCTCACGCGCAAGCCGGCGGCGCCGCCCGGCTGCGCCGCATCGCGCTGGGCGTCCTCTTCGGATCGCTCACCGGCTTCATTCTATCCCTCGCCTTCCTCTACGCCATTCGCATCGCCATCCTCCACGCCAAGAACGCGCCCGCAATCATCAAGGGGCCTGTCTCCTTCACCCCGCAAGTCTCGCCCAAGAACCTCCAGTGCGCGCTGCCCTCTGCGCAGCCGCTGGCCCATGGCCCCAACGGGAAGTACTACAAACTAGCTCTGGACAACGACCTCACCGTCGCGGTTAAGCGGCTTGATGCTGCCAGCCACCCTGAGGCCTCGCCGCCGGTGTCGAACGTCTCCAAGTCTGACATTAGAAGGGTGCAGAGGCAGCTGGAGATGCTTGCTCGGATGAGGCATCAGAATGTGATGAGCTTGAAGGCCTATGTCCGCGACGCTGACCGGCTTTCACTGGTGTACGACTTTGTCCCTGGAGGCAGCCTCGAGGATGTGATGAAGAGGGTGAGGTCGCAGCAGGTGATCCTCAATTGGGACACAAGGAACAGGATCGCAGTAGGCGTGGCCAAGGGATTGAGGTACTTGCATTTTGAGTGCAACCCCAGGATACTACATTGTAACCTCAAGCCATCAAACGTGATGCTAGATGAAGGATTGGAACCGAGACTGGCAGATTGTGGAGTTGCAAGGCTGATTGCATCATGTTCAGCTGATGCAGAATCGTCCAGCAGCCTCTATACTGCTCCAGAGTGCTACCAAAATAGCAGGTGAAATCCATGCACTCTTATTGTCAGATTACTTTACAAAACTAGTTGTGTGAAACTGCATTTGTAGGTTACTGCTGGCAATACAACTGAATATTTTTCGGATTTATCTGCCATTCAATTTTAAACTGAGGGAAAATTAATACGCATGATTCAAAATTAGAACTTTCAGCTAACTTATTACCTCGGCAGTAGGTACCATTCTTAAATGCAATTTAATGATATATCTCATTATTATTTTCTAAATCCTTCTCGCTGCCTAGAAGGTAATATCAGGAAATTCTTTTGTAAAATCTGGGATTTTTCTTTTGAAGATGATTAGTTTTGATGTTCACTTGTAATGATGTTTCACATTGGTATGAAGCATAGAACTTGTCATTTCATATTCGTAGAATTCTACGATGTAGATGCTTGTTGAATGCCTGCTGGCTGCATTGCCTAGTTTTGTTAAATGTTGCAAAGATTTAATATAATTCGTCGTGATGTTGTCACTTGTAAGATTGTACCTGTACATCTAACCAACATATGCATCAAATCAACGGTCTTTTAGAACCACAAGCATTGTGACAATGTTTTGGAAAACCAAATACTTTGACCCTTTGTTTGATTATTGCTTTCATAGGTAGATTCTTTCTCTCTACTCGAAGTGCTCTATCCACAGTTTGTTAAACAATATTGTATGTTTTATTTAGAGTACTTTTATGGTACATGTTGGTAAATATACTAGACTGGTAATATAATTCGGATATGGCCGTCCATTCAGAGAACCCTTCACACAAAACATAAAAATTTTAGTACCAATACGACAACGTATTCAATGCAAATGTCCATTTAGATGCTAACATGCTAACAATAAATCTGGATTATCAGATCCATGAGGAGGACTCAGATCTGTAGAGGTGGAAGCCTCTTTTCTCATTTAAAAATTTTCACAAAAAAAACCCTAACTTTCTAAGTGAGAAAGAGGCTTCCGTGAGAGGCGGATCTACAGTGTTAGCACCAGGGTCAAGCAACCCTTCTTGTTTATTGCTACCCTATTAGTATATATACATACAAACCTACAATTTAAAGCTTAAACATAGTGATTTACTATTAAAATGACCTCGACGACAACAACGACTTGTTTTCCTGGATCCACTCCTGCTTCCACCTCTCCGGATCTAAGCGGCTCATCATATATTTGATAGCCCAGGCCTGTTGTTAGCATGCTAGTACCCAATTGGCATTTTCACTAGATATGTTGCCAATACCATGGTAGTATAATAAAATGAGAAAACAATGTAAACTGTTAGATCGAAATGGATGGACGGTTTGTGTTCACTAATGTGTACCGTAAATTTTCTCTTTATTTAATCCACTTCTCTATTGCATTAGATTTCCCAAGTCATTTCTTGAGAATGAGTTGTCTTCTGTGTCCTTAATTGATGAAAAGAGTAAGAGAGAAGCCATAAAGCATGTTGATAAAGAAATGCCCTAGGGCTTAATGAAAGTATCCAACTTTTGCTTTTTGTAACACGAGAATCTCTACTTTATTTGAGGAGCTGCATTTGTCCTTTTTGAATTGCCTTTGATCATCATGCTTTTCACATATTCCCGCATGAGCACATACGGTATTTGGTCCGCTTCCTGTTTTCTGGGAAAAATAAATTGATCTTTTTCATTCTGACCTCCCATATCTCCATCAGGGAATAAATACTTTGAGGATTGGTATTCTGATTCTATATTCTTATTCCATTCTCTTTCAAGCAAACATAGTTACGTCGGTAAAATAGTTTTAGACAGTGCTATTTAGCCAGACTTGCCTATCTTAACACCAAATAAGGGCCTGGTCAATGTTTTGTTTCTATCAAGGTGGCTCTTGATTTACACTTGCCGTATAATGATCTTCTACTTATATGCCCCCCTTCAAGTTACGCTTTTTATTCTACCTATATGTATTCTCAAGAAAAGATGACTTTGACTTTAATATCTCTTATTGTCCTACATATAATTTTAGATGATTAGGTGTGCCAGGCTGCCAGCACAATTAAACTAACATATTTGATTGTACAGATACACAGATAAGAATGACGTCTACGGTTTCGGCGTGCTCCTTGGTGTGTTGGTCACTGGGAGAGACCCAACAGATCCATTTTTCTCAGGAGAAACTGGACGTGGTGGCTTGGCTAGATGGCTCCAGTATATGCAACAATCTGGGGATGCGAAAGAAGCACTGGACAGTAGCATGTTAGGTGAGGATGGTGAAGAAGAGGAGATGATGATGGCTGTTAGGGTTGCCATTGTCTGCCTCTCGGACTTGCCAGCTGATCGGCCATCCAGCGATGAACTCGTCGCAATGCTCACCCAGCTCTACAGCCTATGATCATCATCGGATATTTTCTTCAGCATGCTAATCGCTGTATGTACTTCCGTCATGACACGGTGCTGAATCGTGTTAGATCAAACAAACCCTGGATGTACAAGTGTAGCTTTCAGTGTCTTCTGGTGGAGAGTCCAAGTTAAATGGTCCACATGGGAATATGCAATTTGGAGGCCAAGCAAGTAGATGCTCCGTCCTATGATATAATTCTGCCATGTATTGTAGCTACATGCTGGTGGTTGAGCTTCCTGTGATGTTCTGCCCATGATTTTTGGAGGCATGGAGATGTGAATATATCTTTTGTAGAAAGCTGTCTGTTCTCGGGTCTCTTGCTGTGGATGGATGGTGTTCTTGTGCATTGACCAGTCATGTATATCGGCTCCACCACTTGCCCATGACTCCCATGTCAAGTGTTGGATCCAAGCATGTAGCCAGCATCCCTCTCCATTTCACATGTGCACCTATCCAACTGGCGGCTGTTGTCCAGCATGTCTCTCATGTAACGATGTTTCATGCTAGTCAAAGATATGTGAAAATGTGAACTGCCTGTGTTTCCTATGCAAAGGAGGAGCACTGATGCAGTGATGAACATCTTGTGTGATAACTCTGTTTCCATAGATCCATGTGCAACTTGTGCACCTGTGAAGATGCTGAAAGTATCAAGAATCCTATGTGAGGAGGGGAAAGTGGGAACCTTTGCCATTGACCAGTTTTTTTTCGCTCTATTGCCAGTCAACCTGTTCCCCTCTCTGAACTCTTGAAGGCTTGCAAGCACCATTTCAGACAAGCTTTAAATTGCCACCTAAACTGCATTGTATCACTGCTGCATTGCCTGGGCCTGGCAAGCCTTGCCACAGTGCAGGATGGCAAGGCCTGCATGCTGGGAATGGCCATGCTAGGCCTGGTGTTTGTGTGTGTGTGCAGCAATGCAAAGCAGTGCCATACAGAGGAGAGCATGCATGTGGGCCATGCATCATGCATGGGAGTGGGAGCACTGCACAGCAACACAGGTGGCAAAGGCAGCATGCATGGTGTGGTGCAGGCCTTGCATGTGGGCACTGAAAAGAGCTGTTTTTGTGGCCTCCTTTTCCATTTGCTTGGCAGCAGGCAGCAGAAAGATGAACTCAGCAGCAAAGCGAAATAATCAAAGGGGTTTAAAGATCCTTATGCGTGTGGAAGGAAGAACAGGGGGCGTGCTGTTCCTGCAGTGTGCATCTTGTTGGAAAAGCTTAAGTAGAAAAGCTTAAAATCATGTCCAAAGTAGATTAGCTCCTATTTACGTAGGAAGGAAAGCCCAAGCAAGAGCATTCATGCACATCAAACTGCATAGCAAGCAGGAATTTTGCTGTATATTTTCGTGCACCGATGATTCCTATGAAATACACAAATCCAAATATAAATGTCTCATTTTGAACTTTTTTATAATCTGTTCTTTATAGATAATAGGACTGCGCCAATCAGAAATGACCATTTTTTCATAATCAGACATGAACAATAGCCCTTCTATTTCTGCCGTGCCTATGGATTTTAATATTTGCCACTTAATATCATGGGCCCACGTGTCATTGACATGAAAAGCGGTGAATGCTAAATTACACGTCTTTGGAGTTTGGATGGTAAGTATTAAATTAAATCTAACAAAAAATATAACAAGAGAAAGGATTATTTAAAAATAACAGGGGTGACTCAACTTGTATGCCTGTGAAGTAGACACCATAGTACAAAAAAGGAATAATGGGCCAGTCAGGGTGAGGGCCCAGAGGGCGGCGTGGCTCGAAGCAAGGTGGGCCAGGCCGGAAGCAGGCAGACCCGTGACTCCTCGGGCACGCCACGCATCGCTCGGTCGCTTTGCCCAGTGGCCACCAGGCTACGGCCTGTACGGCCCACCACGACCCGGCACGAGCGCCCCGCGCGCCGTCCGATCCCTCGACGGACGGCGGGGATCGGCCCTGGGCGCCTCGGCCCTTTTGGTCGCAGCGCTGCTGGGCTTTTCGGGCCGTACGGCGGATGGGATGGGCGGTCGCCGGCGTGAGGTGACTCGCGCAGGCTCGCTGCTGCTGCTGAGACTTGGCAGTGGAGAGAGAGAGAGAATCAGCAGAGATCACAGCGAGAGAGAGAGTGTGTGGGTCCGGGTGTCAGTATGGGTCATGGGTCATGGGCTGATGCAGTGCAGCGTCTCTCTCTCCCTCCCTCTTCTGCTGCCTCGCTGCGCTGCAACAGTGCAGCAGGTGTCTTCTTCCGCTCGATCGTTTGCGGGCCTGTTGGGCCGGGCCGGAGCCTGGGGTGTGCAGACCGCCACTGTAGCCTCGCTCGGCCCGGGCCCGGGCCCAACTGCTGTAGGCTACAGCAAATCCATGGGAGTCCTCGAAAGGGAGTTTCTCCTCGTGGAAGGGATACGGCCATACTGTTGATTAATTTTTTTTAATAGAATTGCGGTGTAACTGTGTTAAGTTTGTGCATTATTAACCGGTGCAATTTTAATCGTGTTAGTGTACAAACGTGACTTAAATCAAATGAAGAGAAGAATATGCAGGCACGTGTATTTAGCCCAACTGTTGTAGGCTATAGCAAATCCAGGGGAGTCCTCAAAAGGGATTTTTTTTTTTTTGAGAAAGGGGGCATATATTGATTTGGGGCTAAATCACCATTAGTTACAGAGATATCTCTGATAGTACAATAACCTCATACACAGAGGGACAAATTGCAAATACACCCACACAACCGCTATCAGCAACATGAAGCACCGCCTAAGAGGACAACCAGCCTCGGTTGGCATAGCTACCTGAGACATCTCCTCTGGATTTGATCCACGCTTGGAGATAGAAGACGAGACGACGCCATTACAGCTTGCGCTCCTCCCATGGTGAAGCTGTTGAACTCGAACTGTGGAACAGGACGTCGCCGTCGAAACAGAAGCAGTCAGACTGCTACCCTCGCCGCCACTGCCAGAGACCAACGGCGAAGGATCCGAGATCCTCCTCATGCTGCTCGTTGGTAGTGCAAGCAAGCACCGATAGAGGCAAGTGCAGGGGTGGACGAACCAACCCCGGCCTCCCCAAAACAGCCACCACCGTTGAGCCACCACCAAGGGTTGCCGTCCTCGTTGGAGCCCACGGAGCGGAGAACCACCCTTCCATGCCATGCTGCTCGGCTCCGACGAAGTTGTCGCCAAGCATCTCGCCATGGAGGAACCACCATCGAGCGAAGACCATCCGACGGCAAACTCTAGCCTACAAACAAAAATGAAAGGGAAGTGCAAGGAGGTAGACGGGCTCCCGCCACACCTCCGACGGCGACTGCCCGCTCGGCTCCCCCCACCGTCGCCAGAGAGAAGACCAAGACCTCAAGCCACTTACAGATTTGGATCTGGATCTGAGTAGGGACAGGGAGCATTTTAGGGAAAGGCGGGGAAATAGGAAGGGGAAGGGAAGAGGAGGGCAGGCTTGGGGGAGTAGGGGGTCCCTTCCCTCTCGCTGCTAGCGAGCTCACCGGCGAGGAAGAGGGAGGTGGCCAAGGGGGCGGCGCTATTTTTTCGCTGCTCGCTGGGTGTTAGTTTGCCGTTTGTGGTTTACCTTCAAAAAAGGGAGTTTCTCCTCGTCGAAGGGATACGGCCGTACGGGGGGACTGGCTAATGCACAATGGTCTAACAATGAAATAAGTGTTAATTAGTTTTTTAAATAGAATTGCGGTGTAACTGTGTTAAGTTTGTGCATTATTAACCAGTGCAATTTTAATGGTATCAGTGTACAAACGCGACTTAAATCAAATGAAGAGAAAAATATGCAGGCACGTGTATTTTGCAAATTCGCACCTTGCTAATCTATGTAATTTTAGTGCTACTAGAGCGTGATTTTAAAGTGACTGATAATTAAGAAATTTTAGACATATGAGAATTAGTGAATCAGGATAGTAATTATTTAGAGAGGAGAAATAAAAATTGAACAAGAAATATGGAAGTTGATTTGTAAGATTTTGGTAGCTCCGAATCCTGTTTTTTGACATGAAATGTGCTCGAGCTTGATTTTTTAACTTCCGTTAAAATCTGAACAAATTTGTTTTTTATTATTAAAATCGCTGGTAGCGGGCAGGAAAAAAATGACATCACTAGGGTCCTTGAAAATTTTGTTTCATTGAAAAAAAAGGTTAGATTTCGGTTTCAATTTTTTGGACCGGGATTTCAACCCCGTTTTGCAGCGATTTAACTATTTTATGCTACTGTCGGGGATTAAATCACGGCCCATTGCCATGGCCCACTCCCTGACGGCCCGATCGAACGGCTTACTAGGGCTTTTTGCTTCTTATCGCCAGCAAATCCGCAAGAACACATCTTTCACCATACTTGCCCTGTTGTTCTTGTTCTCTTCCTATTTTTTAAGAACATTGTTCTCTCCCTTTGAACAATCCATCTCTGTGCCACGAGAAACCGCGACGTGCAAAGTTTGTTTTACCACCTTGCAGCACGTACGCTGATCAGCTGATAATGACGTACGGTCTCGTTGTCTCTGATTTATTTTATTTATTATTTATTTGATTTATCTTTTTAATTTTGAGACCTTGATTTGAGGTGGACTCGAGGACTGGGTTTTATTTGTTTGGTTTATTTTAAAAAACTTTCACACACGTGTTTTGAGATTAAAAAAACATATTTACAAAACAAATTATTTATATTTTAAGAGCACCCCCAACAGCTCTTTATACTACTCTGTAAAACACTATTAACAGATATATGAATAGTATTTTGCAGGGTGGTTTAGAGCGGTTGTTGGGGATGCTCTAAGTAAAGATAATAAATAAACAGATATGTCAAGTAAACTATAGAAAAAATTGGCGTACAAGAGCAGCAGGAGTATCCGTGCAATTCACCGGAGACGAACAGCGACGGTCGCACGCGTGAATCGATATTGTGAGCGTTCCTTTCATGGGAGCCGTAGGTGTTGGTTGCGTAATTGCGTGTGAATTTCGCGGGCAAGTGTTTTTACTTTTTACAGCACCCGCTTGGCGGTGGCCACACGCCCACGTGACACGGCCCCAACATTTCTCCCATTTTTACTTTACTGTTGAACGCGTTGAATGTGAAACCGGGGTTCATTCTTCCGGGTCGTAGCTGACCGCGAGCACACCATGTTCCGTCGACTGCCTCTTGAACTTCTCGATCTGGCTCTCCTGTTAATGGTGTATGCTTGTTTTTTTTTTTTTTTTTGGGAATTGGTAGAGTTCGTATAGGTGGAGCACGGTAGAAAGTTCCTAGGAAGCTCACCATGATTTTTCTCGGTTTTCCCACGAAATTCCTACACGCCCCTGTTTTACTTTTGGTATTATATTTTAAAGAAAGATAATAAATAAACAGGTAAGTCAAATAAACTATAGAAAAAATTGGCGTACAAGTGCAGCAGGAGTATCGGTGTAATTCACCGGAGACGAACAGCGACGGTCGCACGCGTGAATCGATCGTGTGAGCGTTCCTTTCATGGGAGCCGTAGGTGTTGGATGCGTGTGAATTTCGCGGGCAAGTGTTTTTACCTTTTACAGCACCCGCTTGGCGGTGGCCACACGGCCCCCAACATTTCTCCCATTTTTACTTTACTGTTAAACGCGTTGAATGTGAAACCGGTTCATTCTTCCGGGTCGTAGCTGACTGCGAGTCTGCGAGCACACCATGTTCCCTCCACTGCCTCTTGCAGCGACTGCTCGATCTGGCTCTCCTGTGAATGGTGTATGCTTGTTTTTTTTGTTTTTGTTTGGGAATTGGTAGAGTTCGTATAGGTGGAGCACGGTAGAAAGTTCCTAGGCAGCTCACCATGATTTTTCTCGATTTTCCCACGAAATTCCTACACGCCTTACTTTTAGTATGAATATGTAATTTTATTTTATTCACAAAGAAGTTGCTTCTATTGCATATAAAATAAAATATGTATAATGTTAGGTTTTGTATCGAATATATGTACAAGTGGGTTACATGGACTCTGTGTTGTAATATGCAGGGTCGGTTTAGAGTTAGAGTTAGACTCTAGTCAGGTCTCCACTATATAAAGGGAGATAACCCTGGTGTAACCAAGACAACGACTTCATAATAGTAGCATAGGCAAGAGAAGGTCGGCAGCCGGCATGTGGTTGTGACCTGATCAGCCGGTGTGCTGCGGTATTATGGATTGGGGAGGAGCGCTTGTAATCAGAGCTCCGCAAATATAGGCGAAAAACAGACTGTGCGAACAAACATCGTGTCTTCTGATGTCGTTCGTGATCTTGCATTGGGGCAATTCCTAAAATATAATATTACAAGACAAACAACTCTAAAATAATTGTCATTAGCTATAAATTGCAGTAGTTCTATCTATATCCACTCTATACACCAGAAGAGTGATAACATTATAGAAGGATTTTTTTTATGATCTAAAGAACAAGGAACATCATTGAAAATCTTATTGTTGCAAATCTTCAAGATGTTTCAAGATGCTACTGTCCAAGATCTTTTTGCTACGAGTCTTCAGGATTACCACTATGCCTAACCACCACATCTACCCCAAATCACAAAACCCTATACTTAACACCGAACAACTAATATAGAAGACATGAAGGGCCACCTACCTTTCGAAGTATGCACCAATGAGGCATACACATGTCATTGTAGCAGGGGAGGCAAAAACAATGTCGCCTATACCGACTAGGTTTTCACTGTATCATTCGCTTTTGGGTCAACACAGGAAGAAATGATTATTGCATCGACATTATGGATTGAAGGAGAGGACAACAAGAGGAGAGAGGATCATGGTATTTGGACAACCTTTATTCTCTCGCTAGCAATTGATGCTACAGTTGTTCTCCACTTGCCATTAGATAGCGAGCGAGGTCAGGGCGACCATGTTGTTGGTGAAGATCTAGAAGGTAATATGGTCAATTTTATATAAAAAGCAATATGAATGGTATTTGTTCGAAGCTAGCAAAGCATGAGCGTTTGGCGATTTACATCACAACCTGTCAGATGAACTGCTATTCTAAAATATATTATCATCGTGTTACAGGAAAAATGGCATAAAGATGAATAAAATGTATGAGATATTGTCGATAGCCAGTATAGACGTACTTGCCCCCGCGAGGAGGTGGACAACTGGTCAATACCACCAAACTTAGAGGTCTGTTTGGTTGGTGTCACACCTTGCCTAACCACACCTTAGGCAAGTGTGGCTTGTAGCTCAAAAAATCAGCGCCACACCTTAGGCAAAGTGTGGTAAAAAAATAAGGCTATGACGTGTGGGTCCTGTGGCTAAGAAAGTGTGGCAAGCCATAGTTGTGACGTGAACCAAACACTAGACATAAAAACTGTGGCGTGCCTAACCTTAGCTGTGGCAGATTTGGCAGCAAACCAAACAGGCCATACATGCACTCCCGGGGCCCAGCCATGGGCACTACGTTCCACCAGCATGTACAAGACGATCGCCCATAGCGGGCGTAGGAATCAGGGAGAGGACAATAACGTCAACTTGCTCCATTTTTTTAACAACTAAAACCCCATCACCAAGGCAAAATTTTCTTTATAAGTATAGTACTTTTAAAAATGGATGTCTGTCCTAGAGGATTATAATTTGCCTGTCCGTCTACATTAATTAGTGACAAAGCAGTACTACCAGCACCCACTAATTAATTGAAGGGGGAACCAATGAAATGCCACTGGAGTAGTATGAGCTGGGGCGGAGTCCAACAGCATGCCTGTCTGTACCCGTGGATGCCAACAAAGATATGCAGTCCGGACCGGTCCAATTTGCTCACTGCATGTGTACAAATTAATTAATAGACACGTCAGAAAAATGCAGCAGTGTATA
This sequence comes from Raddia distichophylla, assembly GCA_005191435.1. Taxonomy (NCBI): domain Eukaryota; kingdom Viridiplantae; phylum Streptophyta; class Magnoliopsida; order Poales; family Poaceae; genus Raddia; species Raddia distichophylla. The sequence continues at coordinate 263,898 of SPJY01001884.1, forward strand.
GTTTATATATTAACGAGGCGGCAAGATCGTCCTCTTATAACACGTACTACCTTCGGTCACAAAAAGAAGTCTGTCGGGGATAGAATTACGGCCTATTGCCATGGCCCACTCCCTGACTGCCCATTCGAACAGCCTACTAGGGCCCAGCTTCTTAGAAGGTTCTATCTGACCCATATGCATCCTGCCGAACAGCCTCTTGGCTGGCACGGTGCGTGACAGCCTAGGATTCATGTTTGAGTCCTACTTGAACAAGAGTTCTGCACGACTACGTGAAGACCCGGACGTTGGTTTCCCGAATTGGAATAGAAGTCGTGATCCCCAAGAATTGGAGTATACCTTATCTACCTCGGGATTTATTTGGCATGAACGAGTTCGTTACGTACTCGTGGTTAGTCCGGCCCGATTATCCCCGGTAGGTAGGTTGTTCAACACTATATAAACCGAGCCCCTATGGCATGTAGAGGGAGGTCCAAGACGTCCAAGTTCATCAGACTTGACCTAGCTTTTAGTATCTGATAGACACTTGATCATAGCGCATTGCTTCCTGCACACCATAATCTCGCCGAGACTTGTTCAACTCGTCGAGCCACCTCTTGTATTCATCTCTGATATATAAGAAAGGCTGGACGTAGAGCTATTATCTCTCCCGAGAGGCCTGAACCAGGATAAAAACCCCTGTCTCCTGTTCGCTGTTGTTCGTGGTTGTTCGGCGTGTCTCCTATCTCCATCTTAAAGAACCTTGGTTGACTTGGGTCAATATCCCAACCGTCGACAGCTGGCGCCGACCGTGGGGACACGCAGATCGAGCATGTCGAACTCTATCAGCGACCAGTAGATTCTTCCTGAGGACCACGACTCAGAAGGGCAGGATGTCTCTTCCCTTGCCAGATCGGATCGATCCCATCGATCTTGATCGCCTTCCAGATCTAGTTCCCAGCTCCGTGCTCGGGGACTAGATCTCCTCGCGCCCCTGCGTGGACATTGGCGGAGTCCACACACTCTTGTTTTCGGTCCGTTCCACGTGTCCCTCTCTGACAATCCCTATCGAGTGAGCTGGAACAACGGGAGCCAAAAAACCAGCATCAAGCAGCAGCTCTGGAGCAAGTTCCATCGCAGCTGGCCGGCGACGAGGAAGCCGGAGGAGCATGCGGGCAGAGAGGGAAGCCGTGTCCCTGCGTGCGCCGTGTCGACCGGCCACAGGAGACTGATGAAAATCAAATCACCCCGGCTAATTAATCAAGATTCCTTAGACTAGCGGCGGCAGCAGCAGCAGCTAGCCACTAGGTTAGGTCTTCGCGTCGGGAGATAAGCTAATTAAACAAACATCGTTATCGCCTCCTCCGCCTCCCCGATGACCCGGTAATGATGACGGCGACGAGGAGGGCTCTTGCTTGCCCCGGGTTGCACAGCAGGAGACAGTCTTGAGCCCGCCTAATCCCACGCACCCGAGGAATAGTTAACTGCGGATTAGGGATTAATCAAATGGAGAGGGGGCAGGGTCGGGTTGCGGCGAGGGCACGGGAGGGAGGGCAGTGCTCGATGGAATAGTTTAATCAGGCCCCCGGCGGTGGGAGCAGGGCGCGGTGCCGCCCCACGCCGCGACAGCGCTCCGGCTGCTCCCCGCCGCCCGTCGCCGTCAGCCCTCCTCCTCGCCCTCCAGGCGCGCTCCTTTCCACATCCAATTATTGCTCCTTTCCCCTCGTTGAGCGGCTAATTAACTCCGCTAATGAGGGTGCTAGTGCTAGTTAATCACCTGTTAATCTGTCTCTCCTTTGCTGCAGCTGATGCAGCTTCTGCTCAGGCTCAGCTGAGCTGACCCGAGCCACCACCTTTCGATCTGCTTCATCATGCGCCAATAATAAATCAAACCAAACCAAAGCAAAGCAAAGGAAAGGGGAGGAAATGAAAGCAGGGCGAGGCACTGATGGAAGCGCTAATTCGCGCGTATACTTGTTTAATCTGTCTGATTAATCTCTCTGCCTGAAGCTAGCGGCCGTAGCAAAAGCAGGAAGAGACAGGTGTCCTCGTGGACACCCCCCGGGTTTTGCCATGGGCGAGCGTCGGCAAAGCAGCCTCGCCTCCCTACCCGGAAGAGGAAGCGCGCGCGCGCGCGTGGCATGCCCCAGATTAGGCCGGTCTCGCGCGGGCGCAGACACGCGGCCTCTTTTTTCCGTTCCGGGGCGCGCTTTGCCTTTCCTTTTCCGTGCCACGGCCAGATCAGGCCGCGCCTTGCTTCCCCGGAACCCCGACCCTAACCTCTTCCAGACGGGGCAAATAAAGTGTTAAATTTTACTACCACAGGGAGAAGAAAGCCATTGGCGATGGCGCATGCCATTGCCACCATCGTCGCATCGCATTCACTGCCCAGGGGGAAAAAAAAAAGGCAAGGCTTTATCATCGCCAGTGGAATAGTTTTTGCTGGGAGCAAGTGGCCAAGCGAGACAAAATATCCCTACCACTAGACACTAGTACAGCACTACTACCCATAAGCTCATGCCACGACTAATTGGCGGTGTTTCATGGTTAATTACTTCGCTAATCTCGTTAATTAATGGTAAACATAAGCAGCGAGTGAGATTGCTCAACACAGGATACATAAATGTAGTATGTGTAGTAGCTGTGCATAGGCGAGGCGGTGGAGGGCAGCGCTGCGCACTGACGCAGCGCTGCTGCAGGCTGCAGCTGAGCAGGAGCTCGCTCTCTCGCATGCGCTCGCATCGCTGCGCAGCGGCAGGCGGGTCAGGCGGACCGGGACCACGTGCCCGGTTCGGGTCGGGCGAGCCGGCCGGCGGCGGCTCAGCTCGGGTCGGGTCGGGTTGCTTTTGTCCGGACGGCAGCAGCGGCTGGCTTGGCTGGCTGCCTCGGTCTCTCCCGTCTCGTCTCGTGCGCGTCTCTCTCTCTCTACCCCCTACAAAGAGACCACCAAATCCCGCACACCATCCCCTCCTTCTCCTTCCTCCTCCCCCACAAAACGCATTTCTTCTGCTTGGTCTTCCGCTGCTGCAGCAACTTGCCTTGCCTTGCCCCCCTCCCCTTCCTTCCTCTCCCACCTTCCCCCTTCTCCTCGCCCTAGGGTTTCCCCCCGCCGCCGCAGCACGATCCGCCATGCCGGCCACCGCCATGGCGCCGCCGCAGGGCTCCGCCGCAGGTACGCGCCGGCCAGATCTGGTCAACTTGCTGCTCCGGGACGCTTCTTCGCCTTCCTCCCCTCGCGCGCGCGGCGCCCTGCTGCCCCTCGTCGTGCTTCTCGAGCTCGTGCGGTGCCTCATGGCCCTCTGTGTTGTTGCTTGTGAGCAGGGGATCCGCTCTACGACGAGCTGTGGCACGCCTGCGCCGGCCCGCTCGTCACCGTCCCACGCGTGAACGATCTCGTCTTCTACTTCCCGCAGGGGCACATCGAGCAGGTCGCCTCCCGTCCCCGATTCGGCCGCTGCAGGCGGCACCGCTTCCGTTCCGACCGCTGATTTTGCTGGTTTCAGGTCGAGGCTTCGATGAACCAGGTCGCCGGCAACCAGATGCGCCTCTACGATCTGCCCCCTAAGCTGCTCTGCCGCGTTCTCAACGTCGAGCTCAAGGTGCCTCCTTGCGCCCCTACTTCTCCTCTGCAATTCCGCTCTTGCGCTTTCAACCAAATTCCTTACCTGTCTCGCCAAATTGGCTTCCATTCGGCTGGTTTAAATTTGCCTTGGGGGTTTTTGCCAGGCGGAGACGGACACCGACGAGGTCTACGCGCAGGTCATGCTCATGCCGGAGGACCTGGAAGTAAGCTTTTTCCTTCCATTTTTTGGGGGAAATGATTTGTGGATTCCTTCTTTGGGGGTTATGAAGGGGGAGAAGATGTTTATCCGTGACCGGTTTGTTTCTGCAGCTAAATGAGGTGGAGGCGGAGAAGACAAGCTCTACGTTGGGTTCTACTCCGGCGAGGACGGCGGTGCGGTCCTTCTGTAAGACACTCACAGCATCCGACACCAGCACCCACGGCGGCTTCTCTGTGCTGCGCCGCCACGCTGATGAGTGCCTTCCTCCGCTGGTATGTCTGGATTCTACTCTAGAACAGTTAAGCCTATGTTGTTTTTCGATCTATGTGTGTGTCTTGCCATCAGTTTGTGTCATCGGCTGATCTGATTTATTTTCCAGGACATGACCCAGTCGCCTCCCACACAGGAGCTCGTGGCTAAGGATCTGCATGGCATGGACTGGCGCTTCCGCCACATCTTTCGTGGTAAGCTTGTCTTCCTTTCCTTGCTGTAATCCATATCAGATTTACATCGCCATGTATTGCCTGTGTCATTCGAATTTTGATGATGATTTTACCAGACCATTAGCTGTAACCGTGTTCTTTTTTTTGGTACTGTGAAATGGATCGTTCATATTTTGCAGATCAATTTAGCCATCAATTGGCAATACAATGCATAAAATTTGTCTATAAACTGCATAGTAGTTTTTTCCCCTATACTTGGTGTAGGTGAGTGATGACATTGTTGATGATTATGCTAACTGTGTACAAAATCACCAGGACAACCTAGGAGGCATCTCCTTCAGAGCGGTTGGAGTGTGTTTGTCAGTTCCAAAAGGCTAGTTGCTGGGGACGCCTTCATTTTCCTCAGGTCTGTTGTTGTTTCCTTCCTTCCCAGCATCTCAGTTTCCCATTCCAGTGCTAAGTCTGTTGTGCAATGTGCCCTATGCAGAGGAGAAAATGGTGAGCTTCGTGTTGGTGTCAGGAGGGCTATGAGACAGCTGTCCAATGTGCCATCTTCCGTCATATCGAGCCAAAGCATGCATCTTGGAGTGCTTGCAACTGCATGGCATGCTATCAAGACAAAGAGCATGTTCACTGTCTACTATAAACCCAGGTATATTGGCATGGCTGATACAAACCCTACAGGTTTATCGGACTGTCAGACTATTCTCGCATTCATCTGTATTCTATAGCCATCAGTCTGTCCCTTGTAGGCATCTTGCTTGGTATTAAACTTCGTGTCTAATGACTGTAATCTCTGCATCGATGTTAGGATGAGCCCTTCGGAGTTCATTATACCATATGATCAATATATGGAATCTGTGAAAAACAATTATTCTATTGGGATGAGGTTCAGGATGAGGTTTGAGGGGGAAGAGGCGCCAGAGCAGAGGTAATTATTGTCTCGCCGTACTACAAATGTTGTTCTGTGTGGATCATCCTCTCATAGTCTTAATCTCATTGTTTAATAGTTGTCTGTTACCTGTTATTTCCACTATCATGTAGGTTTACTGGTACTATAGTTGGCAGTGAAAATCTTGACCCGTTGTGGCCTGAATCAAGCTGGAGATCTCTGAAGGTATATGTTTGTTTATTATTGTCACTTTGTATAGTTTGATGAGTCGCATGTTTCCTGTTTATGGAGGATTGCTTTTGTGCCTTATAGGTGCGTTGGGATGAGCCATCAACTATTCCACGTCCGGATAGAGTGTCTCCTTGGAAAATAGAGCCCGCCTCATCACCTCCTGTTAACCCCCTTCCTCTTTCTAGGGCGAAAAGACCTAGACCAAATGCTCCTCCAGCTTCTGCTGAATCATCTGTTCTTACAAAAGAAGGTAAGTTTAGAAGCTTGTTAGTCTTAGTGGAAGTTTTGATGAAGATATATGTTGCATATGTAATGCTCTTGAAATTGTTGGTGTGCAGCTGCAACAAAGGTTGACATTGATTCTGCTCAAGCACAACGAAATCAAAATAACATGGTCTTGCAAGGTCAAGAACAGATGACCTTGAGGAACAACAACCTAACTGACAGTAATGAGTCTGATGCTACTGTTCAGAAGCCTATGATGTGGTCTCCATCCCCCAACATTGTTAAAAACCATCCCCGGACATTTCAGCAGATGTCCTCCATGGATAGTTGGATGCAGTTGGGAAGGCGTGAAACTGACTTTAAGGATGCCCGTTCTGGTGCTCAATCATTTGGTGATTCCACAGGCTTCTTCATACAGAATTTTGATGAGGCTCCTAACCGTCTTAATTCATTCAAGAACCCTTATCAGGATCAAGGCTCTGCTCGTCACTTCTCAGACCCATTCTTCTTTATGCATGCACAACCTTCCCTTGTCGTTGAGTCAAGCACAAAGATGCACACACAGACCAATGAGTTGCACTTTTGGAACGGTCAGAATACTGTGTATGGTAATTCAAGGGAGCAACCACAAGGTATCAGATTTGAACAGAACCCATCAAATTGGTTGAATCAGTCATTTGCCCGCGCTGAGCAGCCACGAGTGGTCAGGCCTCACGCATCTGTAGCCCCAGTTGACTTAGAAAAAACAAGAGATGGCAGTGGTTTCAAGATTTTTGGGTTTAAAGTTGATACTACCAATGCTCAGTTGAGCTCTCCCATGGCTGCAGCACATGAGCCTATGCTACAAACTCCGCCATCGGCTTCATTAAATCAATTGCAATCAGCACTAATTGATTGCTTTCCTGAGGTGTCCGTAAGCACTGCTGAGACAGCAACTGAGAATGAGAAAAGCATTCAGCAAGCTCCGCAAAGTTCAAAAGATGTTCAAAGCAAGTCCCAGGGTGCTTCGACAAGGAGTTGCACAAAGGTACCATCTTGATTTCTGTGATGCTTATGCCCATCATCAGGTCTATACTAGATATTAGTATTTTTGTGGCTTAACTTGCAGTTATCTTGAGTACATGGATATTCAATTTATAATGGATTATCCAGCTGTTAGCTCATCAACGACTATCATGAGTTTCTTGTATTACAGAAATAATAGTTGAAATTTTTTTCCCGGCTGAAAACATTGGTGTCCCCAGTGACATCTTACAAAATTCACAATTTTTTTGTCTGAAATACGTGCATGCTCTAGCTGGCAAACAAATAGATGTTGTCACTTGCCTTGCTACATCACAGTTCCAGTAAGTGATACTTGTGTTCCTGTTCTTATTTGAAAAAAGAAGTCATTGATGTTTGTTTTGCTTGATGAAACATATATCACATGTTTTGTGATTATAAGTCTTTACCCTTTGTGCATGAATTTCTTCATTCATTTTTATTATCATCAGAAAGACTAATTAATTCAGACGTTAGGACAGCATGCATGTTCCTAGATATTGAATAAACCTGCTAAGCCTGTGCCCATTGAGGTCTGTTCTCTCTAATTCTCGTTATACTGCCAATGGCTTGGGCAGGTTCATAAGCAAGGTGTTGCCCTTGGCAGATCGGTGGATCTGTCAAAGTTCAATGACTATGACGAGCTCAAAGCTGAGCTAGACAGGATGTTTGAATTTGGCGGGGAATTGATGTCTTCAAAGAAAAACTGGCAGATAGTTTACACTGATAACGAGGGCGATATGATGCTTGTGGGAGATGATCCATGGGAGTAAGGCTCTACACTGGCGCTTGCTTGATATGTTTGAAGTAGTACTTCTGTTTCTAGTACTGATACTGGTTTGTTATTTCTTGAGCAGAGAATTTTGCAGCATAGTGCGGAAGATCTATATTTATACCAAGGAAGAGGTTCAGAAGATGAATTCAAAATCATCTGCCCCAAGGAAGGAGATATCTTCAGCGGCTGGTGAAGGATATGCTGCTACAAACGAGAAGCCACATCTGCCTGTGTCGGGCAATTTAGATAACTAGGTATGCGGCGTATGCCCACCATAGGTATCTTTCTGAATTGATGAATCTTAGTTCTCATTATCCAAAAACAATGAAAACCTGCACCTGCATAGACAAGCTAAAATTACAACCATACATTCTTTTGGCGCATAGACAAATGAATACTTGAAGTGACTAACTTAAAATCTGCAGCTCAGGATTTATGCCCTCTTCTTTTTAGCTTAAACCAGATTAAAATCTGCAGCTTGAAAATTCATCAATTCTGTACAAGCCATGTGTTGTATCACGCTTTCTAGTAATTTTTGTTGGGCTTTTAGTGGTTCTTCTCAATTATCTTAAAGCTATTTTAAATATTTTTAACCTTTTTGAGCCCTTATTCAGATTTTTAGCTCTATTAAACAGGGATGTTGCCTATTAACTCCCTCCAGTATCGTCTCCAGTTTACTCATTTCATGCCACCACCACCTATTTCTCTATTCACCCACGAGGACGGCACATAGATCTGCATGCACGCAGCACTATTGTTTCTTTTTTATGGAGTGCCAAAGAGGCAGCCATGAAGTTATTGCCGTGCAGTTAGGACTTGAAGAAATTGCATGGGAAGGATGTGCCCCCTTTATACTTAAACATCACCATTAGGGAAAAGGAACTTTTTTTTTTTGGGGTGTGTGTGTGCGCGCGCTATATCTCCACATCCAATGTAGAGGCCAGATTTTTTCCATTACCTAAAAAACTATGTCCATATTGGAAGATCTTGCTATTGTTACGTATGGATATTCTCTTTCCCATTGCCTTTGCTTGACCAGCCTTGATCCGCAAGCATGGTCACATGATATTGTTGTTTGCTATGAGAAGCAGCACGGAAAAGTGATTGACCACATTGGGTTTCTTCTGGTTTTTGTGTAGTTGTGGGAAGCCGCAAAGCCGATCATACACGAGGTGTCGCATGGGTTGCTGTCCTGCTGTGGGTCCCAACCAAGAAGTAACCCCTGATGTGTGTTAAAGAGAATGGTGACCGCCCCCTCCCCCCGCTTTTGCTTCTGATGAATTGTAGAATTTGCCTATTAATTGTTTGCCCTTGGTTCACTCTTGGCAGAAAGTTTAGGGCCAAGATTGTTATTATTATTATCATCACATTGTTGTTGCCCTTGCTCGGGACGGTGCTTAGCTTACCCCAACTCTCTGATGTAAATATTTATCTTTTCACCCAATGGTGGTGGCGGTAGTGGCAGTAGCAGTAGCAGCAAGTACCTGTATTAACCAGCAGCAGCTATTCCCTGAGTGCGTCAGATTTCAATTTGTGTAAGCGCAAGATAAGAATTGGGAAACAATGATATATGTATGTCTAATCTTAATCAATGTATTATAAAGTTATAGGGAGCCATAGCTGTTTGTTGTTGCCACGCAGTGCCCCTGCGTGCTGTCTTGGCGTTGCCCATGATTGGACTGGACGCAGGAGTGAAAGGCAAGTGTGTCTGGTTCTGCTGGGGCCCACGCCGTCGCCTCGGTATCATCTGGCTTTTGAGTGGTGAATCGACGCGATGATGCAAATGCAGGCTTGCCTCAGGTGTTCACTGATCAGAGTGGCTGCTCGCTGCAAGGAAAGGAGATGAATTGGGAAAGATGGAGCTGAGCTTGTACGTGTGTACGTGGTGGAGGCGGATGCTGATGGTCTCCCCTAAGTAGGCTTTGCCTCCCTTCCCATGGAAAACAGCGGGCGGCCACTTGGTGCCTGCCTGCCTCCACCTCCACTTGCTCATCCTCGCCTCACCTCTTTGCTGCCAAATGACGGCACGCTGCCTGCTTTCCTTTCCTTTACTTTCCTTTTTGTTTCTTCCTCTTTATTATTCTGGCTGCTGAGTGCTGAGTCGAGCCCACAGTAAACAACTCTTGGGATTCCCATTCCCTCACCGCTTCAAGCTCTGCCTCCACTACCATGTAGGAGTAGCACACAGTACCACACTACTACCACTGATCGGCTCTGACACGTCACCCCAAGCCCCAGCTAGTGTTCAGCTAGTACTTAAAAAGAAAAAGAGAGAACCTTTTGACTGGACCAGCAGGACGGTGATGATGCAGTGAGTGGGTCGCACAGGAGTGAGTTAATCGCCTGCACCGCTAAACGCTAGCTGTGCTGCGACGGCGACGGCGACGACGACGACGACGACGACTGGCCTGCCCTGAATCGGGAGGTACCTTGCCCACCCGGCAGCGGCCGACACTGGTAGGTGGTGGGCCACGCACGTGCCGACGCTTCAAGCATTGGCACCTAGCCCCCGCCTCCAGCTGGGCCCAAGGAGCCACACTGCCTGCACTGCTGCGACTGCGATGCATGCCATTCATCCATTGATGCTAGTATATACTGTATATCTATGCTGCTTATTTTCTTCTCTTTTTTCTCGAGTAGTAGTATTATGCTGCTGCTTTTGAGGAAAGACTTGGACCAAATATTCCTCTCCTGGGAACATTCTGCGCCACCACAAGCGGCAGCACATCTTTGACGATCCCCTTCCCGGCGACCAGCACCAAGCGCGTCGTTTTCAACGGACAACGTGTTATCGCTGGCCATTTTCTCCTCTCTCTAGTACATGCAGATACACCATGGTCGCAGAGGCTAGCTGTTGCAACAGCGCCATCGGCATCACATCACAGCTTAACATGACCATCACATTCACATGGTAATCAACGTTTAAACGTGCCACGGGCATGGTTGCTCACTACAGTGATAATCCATGGTGGCAAAGTACACAGCAACCACTTGCTGACAACAAAACCCAGGTCTTAAATCACCTCATCAATGCATGGCACGCGCTGGGAAGCTAGCATGCACACCACGTTGATCATGCAAGAGGGCCAGGCGTTCTGTGAAGGTCAAAGGGATTACTGGATACCAACCTAAATTAAAGGACGCACCGATCAGCTCATGTGCAAACCTTCTGTGTCAATTTCTGTCAGGACATCATCCTCGAAGAACGCCTCGTGAAGGGCTTTTATGCAGTGCTTTGCCTCGCTGTCATGAACGATCAACGACATGTTGACCTGGTGAAAAAATGGAGGCGATGGAAAATGTTGGAACAGAAACATGCATACGAGCGGCACAAAATCGTTCCTACATAGTTTGCCATGGAGACTGCAGCTGTAGCATACCTTCGATGCCCCCTGCGATATCATCTGAACATTGACGCCGCTTTTCCTCAGCACATGGAAGGCCTTCAGATGTATATGCTTAGTCCGAGTTTTGCGACTATATGTCCTATGAAATATTTCTTTTGCAATGAACAGACAATACCTTTTCTAGTATAAGAGATGATCGCCGCACATTCCCAATGAGTGATATTATTGCCCTATGCTGCAACAGATGAACAACTGCAATTTTCTCAAGCTCTTCGACTACATGGTCAAGTTCCTACAAGTTTAGCAACAAAGTAAAAGGTCTGAGGAAGCTATGAAGAGAATGGTTCTGAGGAAGCGCTGCTGCATGCCACCGAACCATGATAAACCTAGCATACCACAACTTTTGAAGCAATAGTCAAAGAACAAATGATCAACTCATTTGGTAGCCATGGAACTGTCACAAAGATTTTCCATGAAAAGGAATATAATTCAATCAAAGTACAACAACTTGACATTTCACATGAAGATATAGATGGACGCACGAGCTGTTAGGATACATGCACTTGCCTGCTGAATAAGTTCTCTGCTCCAGATCTTTGATGGATCAAGTGACACCGAAATACTAACTTCACTTGTAGCCACACAATCTACAGATATGCCTAGATCTTCAAATATAGAGAAGACCTGCTCAAGCTCAATCAAATAGGAGTCAGATCATGAAATGCAAATTAAACCTAATGGCTTCACCTTCATGTCTCGATTCTTACCTTTGCGAGAAAACCAAACTGACCAAGCATCCGAGTGCTCACTATGTCTAACATAGTGACGTTTGACTTGAGCACTATACTAGTTAGCACAACCTATGTAGTGGAAGAAAAACAATGGCTTGAGAGCTGGCAGGTTCTGATGTGAGAGCATGACATAATTAACCTGATATGGACCTTATCCATCTCTCTTTGTTTAGTGATGAGGGTTCCTGGAGCTTTAGGGTTGTACGAATTTTTCACCCTAACTGGTATATCACCCTCCCTAGCGGGTCTCATTGATTGTGGATGTAAAACCTGTTGTAGAGCACAACAATAGAAAACGTCAACCAAAAAAAACATCTTCAATATGTAGCAAATAGTACAAGAAGAAACAAAAGCTAACATGGTGAGCTATATATACAGTTTAACATCTTCAATATGTAGCAAGAAGTACAAGGAGAAACAAAAGCTAACATGGTGAGCTATATATATACAGTTCATCATGGCTAATAAATCAACTGGCCACCAAAACTCCTTCACAGTTCGCAAGAAAAACAGATGGTCATAATAATTTGAGTGATACACCAAGTGTGTAGGTGCAAAACAAACACTAAGATATCCTGTTTGATAGCACACAAAATGTTTTTCCCAGGTGATGAGGTGAGTAAAGTTAATAACACATATATTCCTTTTATGCTGGACTTGCACCACATAATATATCTTGAATTCTTAAAAACTACAATCAGCATCAATTAATCAATTATCCTTTGTGAGCTTTCATCGCAGTTCAGTGTTATAAACCTCTTCTTGAACAGTTTGATGCAAAATATAAATATAAACCTGGGCACCAAAATAAGCAAGTTCTGCAGCCTCTTCAAATGTTAACGATGGGACGGTCCTTGCATTTGGATAGATATTTGGGTCACAAGTCAACACACCATCAACATCCTTCCATACCTACCACATGCAATGGCATGTTTTCAGAACAGAAAAATAAAACTAGCTTGTAGATGGAAACAAATAAACTGATTAGCATGATAAATAAATTGGAATAGTCAACTGTTGTCTATTATTTTCCCTGGGAAAGCAAGAACACGGTCTAGTTTATTGTATATTTAGACTTCACATGGACCTGAATTTCTCTCAATCCCAAGGCTTTACCAATAGTTGTAGCAGTTAGGTCACTGCCACCTCGACCTAAAGTAGTAACAGCTCCTGATTTCCAGCCCTGCAAATGATGGCAATTGCGATGAATTGATAAATCTCTAAAAATTAAAAGCTCATTCACTGATGAGAATACCTTTCCAAGGAATCCAGTAACAATGGGTACTGCTGGATCCCGAATCCAGTCTCCATGTAGTCTCTTCGCAACAGCAGGATAAGTTGCTTCCAGGATATCCGCATTACCAAAATCGTCTGTTGTTATGAAACCAATATCAAATGCATCATACTGCACAAAAGCATAAGCAAAAGACAATTTCAAATCATTGCAATTTCACATCATTCGATAAATGTAGCTGAATTTGAGGCAACTTGATGGGCCACAATGCCAGATTGAGACATTTGGGAGAAGGAAGCACAGATAAGAACAGAACATGGAGTGAACTCCAATAAAAAACAAATGAATGCCCAGTGTCAAGCTTGCAAGACAATCTTCCATAGTAGATAAACCATTATATACTCTTGCAAATTAAAGCAGGTTAATGTACTTATAACATGTGAAGCATACTGGTTCACTAAATAACATCAGGAATTACCTGTTGCGCTTTGACACCGATTTTGTTTAAATAAGCTGCAAAAATCCGTGTGGACATGCATTCTCCAAATGAAACAATGTAGTCAGTGGTTCGAAGCGTCAGCTCTTTCATCATGGCAATACCTTTCAAGAGCTGCTCCAGTTCATCAAGGATAGCTATGGATTTCGTTCGAAGGAAACAATTAGCTAATAATATTAAGGACAAATACATAAGAGGGAGGTTAGTGGGATTACCATGTATCACAGATCTTGGCAGTCCAAGCTCATCCACTGTCCTGGATTGACAGCAAACAAGCCACCATCATCAAATGAAAACTTCAAGATCGTTACCCTAATAGCTGAACGAAAAGTAAACATACTTTATATGCAGATCTTTGATCATGTTCCACTCTTCAATTTCAGAAACGCGGATCACTCCACATCCCACTGCCTTCTCTCCAGCCTGAAAAAAAGGCCACACGTACTATGCATTTCAGAAGAAACATCTAACAATTAGAATGCCTTTTATTGTTCATTCATCCCTTGTAATCGACCGTCTAAGGTACAACTATAATGAAACAGTGAATCCTGAAGAAAGATTTAGTCTGCAGTTATCTTCCACTTTGGCCTTTATTTGTAGTCATTATTGATGTGCCTTAACAGCAGATTGTGGGAAAAGGTGAATGTTTCACCAAACATCTGCTACTGCTGCCTACAGATTCTTGGTGATTTGAATGGAAATTATAAAGAGGAGGCGCAAAGTGTAAATTAGCTGATATTCCTTCGTGATTGAAGATTCTGACCGCATCAAAACAGTGAATTGCGAAAGGGAACTACTTTTTTTTTCAGTAAACCAAATCAAGATCGCAAAGAATTGTAGATTAAGGGGAATCGGAAAGCAGTATCAGTACGAGGAGGAGGAGATTGGTTGTCTTCCCCATGGCGGAGAGGACGACGACGGGGCGCTCCTCGGGGAAGGCCAGGATGAGGCCGGCCACCTCCTCCATCCTCGCCGCCGACGACATTGAAGACCCTCCAAACTTCATCACCACGCTCAGCTGATCTCCCCCTTCCAGTCCGGCTCCTCCAAGGGCAGCGAGCCCAAGAACGCCGTCCCTGTCGTCCCCTTTCTTGGCCCGGCAGCGAGTGGAATCGACGACCACCATTGCCAATGTCCGACCACGGCAAGCCCCGTCCAGAGGCAGAGCACCGATACGCTTACGCACCACTACCCCCACATGCTCGGGGTAGGAGGTCATCGGAGCTATCGCCGAGGAGAGGCGGCGCGAGCCGGCGGCGAAACGGAGCGCGATCGCCATCTCTTACCCTTTTCTTCCTATCTGAGTTCTACGGAAAATTTCACTTGTTGATGCTCAATTCCAGATCATAGGTTCATGGTTTTTTTTCCCACTCACGGCGTTATAAAGTTCGGTTTATTCGAAATTTTCATTACAAAAGGCATATTTATATTGATGCCTTTCTTTTTTCAACTATTTATGGCTGATGTCATTGTAGAGTATTTCAGAAAATTTACGAATTATACACGAGCCAAATACGGAATAAATACATGAAATACATAGGCCCACATGTCATACTCTCCCCTCCTTCCTCCTCGCCGCTGCTATACTGCTCCTCTCACCTTCTTCTTCCTCCGTCCTCCACCTTCTTCCTCCCACCTCCCACCTTCTTCTCGCTGCTGCTCAGTTGCCACCTTCTTCTCGCTGTTGCCTAGCCGCTGACGCATGCGCGAGCGCCGCCTACGTCGTGCCGCCTTTGCCGCGCGGGAAGGAAGAAGAAGGAGGTAGAGGATGACTTGTGGGACTTAGTGTCATGTGCTTATTTATCACATATTCGGATTTCGTATATCGTAGAAAATTCCGAAAATCCCTGATAATGGCATTTTTGATATATTATTACAAAAATAATGGCATCAATATAAATATGCGTTTTGCAATGGCAATTCCAAATAAAATAAACTTTATAATGGCATGTCTGAAAAAAATCCTAGGTTCATAGGTCCCTCTCCAATCTCCATTCAATACCAAATAGGAAGAAGTCCACATTGCCTCCCTCAACTATTGAAAAAGTTCACTTTTCCTTCCTCTGTGTTAAATGGGTGAGATCTGGCCGTCCAATCTTGTATCGAACGGCCACAAATAAATTTAGGGAGGAAAAATGAACTTCTGCAATAATTAAGGGAGGTAAATTGGACTTCTTCCATACCAAATATCTTTGCATATCAGATAGATCGAACCAAGTTGCATCAACCGAGTTTAAATCGAGACCTTGACCCATTAGGCCCAATTTGTTGTTGGCCGTCTCTAAATATGTTTGTCTTTAACGTCCCAAAAATCCCATCCTATTTTCCCTCATTCCTTTTTTCTTTTGACATTTTCTATTCCTAATTTTTTCCATCTTTTTCCCCTAATAATTCCTCTCTTTTAACGAAAAAACTAAAGATATATTTGGTTGTTGCCAATTATTGACATCTCTAGTTCATTGTTGTTGCCAAAACTTGGACAACACATTGGCTAAAAATATTTAACCTTTCAAAGGTCATGTCATCCATCAACATGGCATCATGTGGCAAATTTGGCTATCAACTAATCATGCCCTTAAAACATTCATCTAGTCATATTTAGGTTTGGTCAATTTTTCAAATAGTTGAATCATGCCAAATTTCAAAAAAATAATTGATAGTGTTT
Organism: Raddia distichophylla; assembly: GCA_005191435.1. Classification (NCBI taxonomy): domain Eukaryota; kingdom Viridiplantae; phylum Streptophyta; class Magnoliopsida; order Poales; family Poaceae; genus Raddia; species Raddia distichophylla. The sequence goes on from SPJY01001884.1 coordinate 279,796, forward strand.
TAAGTTTGTTTAGTATTTTTTTAAATAACTGAATTTGACCTTATTTAAATAAGCCTGAACGATTTATTTTTGAACTTAAAATTTTAATTTATCAGGTCAAGTTTTGACATCAGCTTTTAAAAACAGTCATATTTTAAAATTTAATAAGAAAATTACATTTGATATTTGCCTAGATTCGTCTTTTAAAAATATTCAAATACAACCAAACGTACAAAATTTTCCATCGCTTGAGGGAAGGGCATTTTTATCACTTTTGGTGGAAAAGAAAATAGAAACTAAGGAAAGAAAAGAAAAATTATAGAAAATAGGAGAGTATCATGAAATGAAAAAAAACATGGGTTGGATGTCAAAGTTCTGAAAGACAGACAAATTAAGTGTCGAATAGAAAGACCAACAAATTGAATATCAAATAGCGAAATTCCCCATCTGCTATTACCACTCGGTAGGGCATTGATCATGGGAGCAAAAGCGGCTTACATGCAATGATTTTTCTAGAGAAGTAATCGGTTTTTAGAGAAATAATTTTGTGGCCGGAGGGAGTAGCAACTAGGAGATGTGTGAGGGAGAAATACATAAGGAAAAAGGAGAAGGAAAAAGGTGAGGTAATTTTTTTTTTTATGATTGTGAGTGTTTTGTGTGGAGAATTACTGTTTTAAATCTTTAATCTAGTAGCTGTCAAAATATTTCACTCGACCCATTCTACATTCACAAAAATCATGCCATAATATGATTCTACCATGATCAAGACTTATATTGAATGTCTCCTCTACTTATCTTCGAATAAAAAAATCCCAACGCTTTTGACTTTTGAAGTTCGTTTTTCTCTCTCCCAAAACAACGTTTGAAAGCTCTAGAAACAAGTGAAACAAAGTACTTTACCTCACAGATCAAAACCTGTGGTAGCAATGACCAACAACAGCATACGACTTGGCCACATGTGATCTCGGTGGCCAGACTTGCTGCCATTGATCAGATCCCACGGCACCACCAACAAGATGGAAGGGAAAGGAAGAGGGAGGGATAAGGGAAAGAGAAGGAACATGGGACCCCACTCACTCACCGTTATCCAGGGCTAGAGCTAAAAGGGAAGGGGCAAGGGTTGATGATGCTAGGGCTTCCCAATGATGGTTGGCAACACTATATGTGTCGATTCTTATAGCGTCTATTCCGAATATTCTAACACATCTATTAAAAGGAAAGACAAGAATCTTCCACTTAGGGCCATTAGCCAAATCCGCTGCCGCTGATGAGATCCCCTGACAAAAGAATGGGGAGGGAGAAGTGTTGGTGATTGATAAGTGGCCCATCCCGAGACGGACCTTGGGCCGATTCCGTACCGGCCCACTGCACGTACAGAAGGTCCAAAAGGCCATCCCTGGCCGAACTAAAGGAAGCGTCTAGCCCGCTAGATTTTCCCTAGGCATGACCTAGTCGACCACGCCTCCCTGGGGCCCAGCCAGGGGTATGGCGCACCTCCCGGGCTATCCGTAGCCCGGGAGAGGGTCCCACAGGTAGTTCGCCTGTCTGTGGGCAAGTGGCAACAACTGTCATGTCCCACCGCACTTTCTCGCCCTTGACTGGGAGGTACTATGTCTCCCCGGGAACTCGCAGCCCGGGAAGAAGCACGCGGGCAACTCGGTTTGTCGTTTGCCCCTTTGCCAGGCGGCGACGGTTGTTACGCTACGCGACGCCCCCAACGGGTGGCGCAAGGCTGGCCTGGTCCAATCAATGCTATATTGGGGATAAAGGAAAAGTATTTTCTCCCTAAAGCATGATTCTTCCCCGTATCGGCGCTCCAAGACGAACACGTGTCCGGTACTAAACTGACCAATTTCTCCCTGCAGGCTTCAGACCAGACAGAGCCCCGGAATGAGACAAGGGCACCGCCACTAAAGCAGAGACGGGCGCGGGGCCCGCTGTATCAGCTTCGGGCGACCCGCCGCGCCTATAAAAGGAGGATCCCTGGACATTCAAGGGATCGACAAGTGATACACGCAGCACACGCATCCGAAGCTTCCTTAGCAATTGCCTTAGTCCTTAGCCACCTGAGTGTCCGAGACTCTCCTGTAAGCTCGGGATCAATGCCTTCAAGCCCGGTCTCGGCACCTCTGTACTGTTTTTCACCATATAATCAACAAGAGCTGGATATAGCTATTACCCGGCAGTGGGGCTCGAATCAGGGTAAATCGCTTGTGTCTTCACGGTTTATATTGCTTTCTCTCTCTCTCCCTCTTCCTCTCACCGTACGAAGGATCCGTACCCGGATCGCCAAATCGCACCAGGCCCTGTCCGGGAAGACCGCGTGGCCTGAGCCCCCACAAGCTCGGCCGCCGCCCCGGGCTGCTGAGAATGGTGGTCGTTGGGCCTCACACCAACTACAAATTCGTCTGTCGGTCCGTGGACCCGCAGCCCTTCAGGGGCGCGTTTCCCAGACACCGACAGCTGGCGCCCACAGTGGGGTCCATGAGCAGCCCTCAGCACTGCTGGGTAATAGCTCTACTCCAGCTCTTGCAGCGGGTCCACGGACCGGAGGTGCGGTCGACCAGGTCAAGCCCGGGGAAAACCCTGGTGGGCTAGACGCTTCCTTTAGTACAGCCAGGGGCGGCCTTTTGGACCTTCTGTACGTGCGGTGGGCTGGTACGGAATCGGCCCAAGACCCGTCTCGGGATGGGCCACTTATCAATCACCAACAATCAGCCCCCGAGCCTCGAGCGGGTCGCGTGGCTAGTCGGTCTGAGGTTTAGAAAAAATCTTCCTCACGCACTGCGCGGGAAGGTTCGGCTAGGGTTTCTGGGAGCCACGGGAGCCAAAGTATGGGCATTGAATTCGATTTGACGGAAAGGTGGGGCAGTAACGTTCCCTTGGGCACGACTCCCATGATCTCCGCTTCGACCGTTGGCTTCCTTGATAAGGCAGTGTTTTTCAGGGGGAACCCTTACTGTAGAATCATCCCCTTTGCCTCTATCTTCGTCTCCCCGTCTCGCTTTCTGCCTTCTTGCTTCCTGCCGCCATGGTGTTCATTGGAGACAGCGCTCTCACGAGAGAGAGGATGGCAGAGCTCGAGAGGGACGGCTTCGTGAAACCGGGCTCATGGAGGCTTTCTGGTGCAGACCGGGAGCCAAGGCCCGAGCCTGACGAGCTGGTATGCTTCGAGAGTTCGGCCATCTGCGAGTTTCGCGCGCCGGAGTCATAGTTCATGACGGACTTCTTCGCCTTCACGGAGCGGCGGCCGAAGAATCTGTCCCCGCAATCCTACGTTCATCTGTCCATCTTTGCATTTCTATGCGAGGCGCACTGCGGGGTGCGACCTACGGTGAGCCTCCTCCATTAGTACTTCGAGCCGAAGCTCGTTGGCCACCGCGTGGGCAAGGGCGGGGTCTTCTACCTGACTGCGTGCCGGGCCCAGAGCATCCAATTGTACCCGGAGTACGAGGTAAGGACGAAGGTCGATGGTTGGGCCCGGCGATGGTTCTATCTGAACCGCGGGGGCTCGAACTTGGAGTACTCTCCGGCTGCGCCGGACACTCCAATCTTCGCGCGCAGCGAGACCCTGCCGGAGGATCAAGTGACGGCATACGAGATCGAGAAGCTCGCCAAGGAGGGCTTGACGGGCTACGATGTCGTCAACAGCTTCGTCCGGCACCGGATCAGCCCATTGGGACGCCGCGAGCGGTGTGTCAGCGAGATGGGCGACTGGGAGGATCTGGACCGGGATTTTCATCGAGGTAAGCGCGCGCTGCGCCGCTATGTTTGGCTTTAGGTCGGTGCATGTTGTGACAATTCACGACCTCCTGCAGGACTCTCGGCTGGTGATGCTGCGAGGATCGCGGGCATGCTGCTGCCCATGGACAAGAATCCCCAACCCAAGAGACTTGTGAGGGATAAATTGTCCGCGGTACGTGCCCGTAAGGTGTTTGATGAAATTCATGGTTGCGCGCGCCTTTGAGGCCTTGACGGATTGTGCCGATCATTGCAGCGGACGTGGAAGGCTGCCAAGGAGGCCACGCAGGCCACGGGCTCCGCGGGGGAGCCTTTGGTCGTGCAACCATTGGTGGCGCGCTCGCCTCCAGGGAGATCGCCGGCAGCGTCCGGCGGGGCGTCAGCCCTGTCGGTGATGTCGGGCGAGGGAAGCCCGGTGCCGTCATCGACCGCGGCGGGTACGGCGCGGGCAAGTGCGGAGACGCATGCGAGGAAGCGTATGGCGCCGGCGCAGGTGAGCCCTTTCCCTTCGACATAGGTCGTGTATTGGGCATTCAGCGGACCTTAAGCTCTGTTCCATGTGCGCGTCCAGGGCTCGGCGCCTTCGAAGAAAAGGAGAACGTACCGTCCTGTTCTGGCGGCGGTGGCCCACGAAGAAGGTCCCTATGGGCCGGAAGAAGACGGCCGTGCCCACCACAAGTCGCGTCGGCGGGCTGGAGACGGAGCTCTTTCTGCGTCCTACACCGGGGGTGTACGAGGATACACAGCTTGAACCAGAGCGTAAGTTTCCCGCGCCTGCTCGATACCATTCCGTTTCTGTGTCTGAATGTTATGTGTGTTTTCGACCGCAGTGTGTAGCGCTGAGGTGGTAGTTGAGGTGCTGCCTCCCTCTGATGAAGCCAGGGCGGCCGAGAGCGAACCGGTTGAGCCCGAAGGAGGGATATCCTTGTCGCAGCGGCTGGAAGCCGCTGGGCTGATGAGGCCAACGGACGCGTGGGGCAAGAGTCAATCGGTCCGCGGAGGGTCGTCGACTTGCCTACCGATAGCGGTGCTGGACGCATCCGATGAGGTCGCGGAGACGGTGAAGGTCGACGCTGGCACGGATTCCCTGTGGGTCACGCCTCTGCGCGTCGAAGGATGCACGGCGCACGTATGGTGGCCGATCAATCGTCGGGGGATCGCTGATTATTTCAAGACTCCGATCGGGAAAGCGCCCCCGGCGCCCGACCGGCCCATGCTGCTAGCTGGTTGGGTCTGGCCAGTGCGCGCGCTCGTGCCGTCAGGCTGGCTAAGTGTCTTGATGCCCAGCGCGGCTCCACTGGCGTCCGCGGGCTGGATCTCTGCTACCCTAGAATGGGTAGAGCAACAGGACTCCGCCAGGGCGCAAGGCGCCGCCGGGAAAGGCCGACCGCCCATAAAGATCTATCCAATTCCCGGGCTGAAGGGGGAGATTGAGCTCAGGGCCGCCAAGCAGAGGGCAGACGAGCTGGAGACCGCGCTGGCGCATGTCCGGGCTGAGCTTGGCGAAGATTGAATGACTCTCCGCCGAGCTTGCGCAATCCCGGGCTCAGATAGAGCATGCGAACGGGCTGGCCGCTGAGAACGTGGTTCGTGTGACTGCCCGCATCGCCGAGCTAGAGGCCATGCTCCAGTCAGCGCAGGAGAAAGAGTAGGAGGCCGAGGCGAGGCTTGCCCAGGCCCAAAGGACAGAGCAAGTCGCGGTGAGTCAAGCCCAGGTGGCCCGTGAAGAGGCAAACCGGGCCCGGGCTGCCTTTGATGAAGAGCGTAGGCGCAAGGAGGCGGTCTCTAAGGAGCTGGAAGCCACTCTGTCCGAGCGCAACTCCACCGTACGCGGGCTTGAGGAGACCCGTGATAAGCTCGCGGCGGACATTGCTGCGCTTTGGGAGGCCGGGACGAAGTCTAGGGCAGAGATGGAATCCCTGAGGAAACAGGAGCAAGAGCTCATTGAAGCCCGGGCTAAATGGCGCCAGGAGCAAAATGAGGTGGACTCGCAAGCCATAGAGCTACTTCAGGCGTGGAAGCGGATCCACGACCTACAAATCGAGCTGGAAAAGCTTCAGCTGCAGCACGGGTCATAGTTTGATCTGGGCTACTTTGTTCCTGGCTCCGTGCCACAAACATTTATACATTTTCTTTTACCGCTAGCTTAACGGATAAGCATCGCGTATTGTGTGGTGGTCGAAGGATTTAGCCATTTTCCCTTAGTTTATCGCGTCAAATCGCGCACATTGTGGCTCTGCGGCGCGGCACAGTGTTCTGCTGACGGCAGGGGCATGTTTGCCAGGCACGGATGCGGAGGCGAAACCACCCGCGACGGTTCGTGTACCCGGCCTAAGCCATGTGTCAGGCCGCGGAGACGCCATCGGGCGTTGTTCGCATTGGAGGGTCAGATCTGCGCTGTGGGCCTCTGTCGGGGATAGAATTACGGCCCATTGCCGTGGCCCGCTCCCTGACGGCTCAATCGAACAGCCTGCTAGGGCCCAGTTCCCTGGAAGATTCTATCTGGCCCATATGCGACTTGCCGAACAGCCTCCTAGTTACGATCTCGTAGTTAGCCCGGCCCGATATAAACAGGGCCTCTACGGCGTTTAGGGGACCCCCTGGCCAATAGATTTCGCATACTGCTTGCCGAGACCTGCTGATCTCGTCGAGTTCCACCTGTAATCCTCTTTGATATAAAGAAAGGCTGGACGTAGGGCTATTATCTCTCCTGAGAGGCCTGAACCAGGATAAAGATTAGAGACCAAATTAGAAGAGCATACATTCAAAAGGGACCAACACAACCAATAATGAAATTTCCGCTCAAACCAGATGGTGCTAGAAATAGAGGTTTTTCAGCAACTTGGTATAAAAAATATTCATGGATAGAATATAGTGAGTTCAAGGATGCGGCATTTTGCTTCTATTGTTTTCTATTCAAAGAACCAGGAAGAAGTGAATATTTTGGTTATGAGATGTGGAATAAAGTTGGTTTTACTGATTGGAAACATGCATCTAAGACTTTGAAAGATCATGTCGGTGGCGTGAACAGTGCCCATAACAATTATGTCAAACATTGCGATGATTTTAAGAATCAAAGGCAAAATTTGTCAACTAAGTTCTCTAATGCAACTAAAGAAGCCGAGAAATTGTATAAAATGTTCAAGGTTTCTAATAGCACAAGGCTTGGCTTTTCGTGGACACGATGAGTCTTCCACGTCCTTGAATAGGGGTAACTTCTTAGAGATGATAGATTGGTACAAAGATAAAAATGTGACTGTGAGGCATGCTTTTGACCGTGGTGGATTGAATTGTAAGATGACTTCTTCTGACATTCAAAAAGATATTGCAAGATGTTGTGAGCATGTTGTTCTTATTATGAAGCTTATGACAAAAGTGTTGGCAATCACAAATGAGCTTTCACATATCTTGCAACGAAAGGATATAAATATTGTTCATGCCATGGAATTAGTTCAAGATGTTAAAGATCAACTAGCCACACTGAGGGATAGTGGTTGGGAGGAAGTTTTTCATGAGGCCAAACAATTTTGTGAGGGACAGAAAATTGATGTGCCAAATATGATGGATGACATGCCGGTCCGAGGTCATGCGAAGCAGCGAAACGAGAAAGTTTCTTGCCTTCATCATTACCGTGTTGGTATTTTCTTTGTTGTTCTTGATAAAATCTGTGTTGAGATGAATCATCGGTTTGGAGAATCAACAGTTGAGATACTAGCATGCTTTTCATGTCTTGATCCAAAAAATAACTTCTCTATGTTTAATGTTGACAGGCTTGTTCGGGTTGCTGAAATTTATTACAATGATTTCTCTAGCACTGATCTTGCCATTATCAAACAACAACTAGAGACTTATATTTTTCAAGTGAGAAGGCATGCTGCATTTGCTACTTGCACGGATATTGCTAGTTTGGCTTCAAAATTGGTTGAGACAGAGAAACATATGGTCTTTCCATTAGTTTACAAACTCATTGAACTTGCATTGCTATTGCCAGTATCCACAGCATCTGTTGAAAGAGCATTTTCAGCAATAAAAATTATCAAAACCAAATTACGAAACAAGATGGCTGATGATTGGTTCAACAATTTAATGGTATGCTACACAGAGCGAGAAATATTCAAAGAACTTGATGATGATATCCTTTTGCGAAGATTCCAAGGCATGAAGACCAGAAAAATGAATTTGCCTCGTCGCAGACATGAGTAGCTTATTAGTGGTATGTCATTTTTTTAATATACTAGTTGTGATTGTAATTTTAAGTTATACGATGTGAAAATGCTAACCCATATGATTTTTATTGCAGAGTTTCTATTTAGACTTGTTCGGTGTCTCTTTTATGTGGTTGGCCTCTACTACTTTAGGTGTTTATCATGCTTTTTCTTATTTTATTTATGTGAAATATTGTTAGACAATGATTTTAGTGAAAATTTACTATTATGTGCCTCAAATTCGCTTGTGTTATATAAATGATGTGGTAGCATTTTTTAGTACTCCACGCGTTAGTTTAGGTCGTGCCAAGGCTCTTCGAAAGTCTTGGCTCCGCCACTGACTGAGTCTCCACTCTCCAGCCCATCACCATGTTCATGCATGCCTGTTTATTCTCCATGTTCTTGTTCTGTTCTCTCTGTTTCTTGCAGCTCTACCTTGTACATGTATTTAAATACACCCCTTTAAAAGAAGGAACACATGTGTTTAAAGAATGAATACATGTGAACAGGTGTGCGTGTGAGACACCAAATTTATGTATAGAAGAACTCGTGGACACTACTGGATTATGCAATAGTTGGGATGTAATTAGATGGCGAATGGCTAAACAACGTGGCAATGTCCACCACTCCACCATCAACAAGTGGATTAAATCCAAGAATGTGTGCGAGCCCAACACTACTCTTTTTTCAATAGCCTTATGGGCTTTTAGTGGGTCAACTTATTGGGCCGATTTTAGGTTAACAACAATAAGTATTTTTAAGTTTTGCAAATGCAAAATTATTCTTTGAATCAACACATCTCTCCCTCTAGCTTTCCTTTCTTCTTAAATTGTTTTAAGGAGAGCTTCAACGATAAAAATGTATGTATCTCTGCTCATCTATTGTTGAAAAGGATGATATTAATTGCGTTCATTGTCGTCGCTACGCCATATTTAACATGCTTGATTCACACTCTCAACTCTTCTTTCACATCATCCTACCGCACCTGGTTCAGTTTTTGTGCTCGACCGTGTCTTGCTTTCATACCCTCCACCCTACCGCCTCAGCTCTGATTATGTAATTAGGTGAACTGTGCTTCCACATATCTCTTCTCTATCTCTATCTATACTACTTTAACGCACCTAATGGTGGTGGTATTGCCAACTTTAAATCTCAATCGTCCAACATCTAATATCTCATATCAACGCACTAGCCACACGGCCGTGCCCCCACGCGGTATTCCGTGTAACCCTAGCGGCTATCCTTCCAGCGCCTCTCCTTGCATTCCTCCCTGCGCCTCCCCCTCCCCTCTCTCTCTCTCTCTCTCTCTCTCTCTCTCTCTCTCCCCTATCTCTCCCCCGATCCAAATAGCCTGCGGTTGTGCATTAAAATGCACAGCGTGCATTTTGACTGGAACGAGCGAGCAGGCCGCACAGGACATCGCCGCGCGCACCCATTCATGGGTCGACACGTATTCATGGGCCGGCTGGGCGCTGCTGAATGCACACACAACTGAAGAACTGCACAAACCGAGAGGAACAACAACTTAAGAAACAAATTCATAATATGAAAGGTGGACAAAAATACTCCGAAACAGCCAAAATAGGTTACTGGAAATATATTACATCTTTTAGCACAAATATGGAGTTTAGACAAATTTCACCATAAATTTAATCTAAACTACATAGCAGTAACAAAGCCTAAAGGTAAGGTTTTCAGTCAGCTGACAATTATATTAATACAAAAAGGAGACAACGATCAACGATGACATGCCAACATTTGATCATCCAGTTTGCCATTGTAAATATGAACATTTAGAAATGTTTGTCATGATTGGATTCACCCTGCATGGAATGAAATAACATTTTGATTAGTATTACAAAAAATAAGGAAGAATAGAAAGATAAAGTGCAGAAAAGTAATTACCATTAAAAAATGCATATAGCTACCAGGAAATTCATTGTCTCGGAACCAATTTGGACTAGCTTCCACGGTTGTTGGGGATGTGTGTTTTCTTTATTTCCCTCTCCCTATAATTTGAATTTTGATTTTTAAATCTATAACACATTGAGACTGTGTTGAGAACATATACGTATATAGAAAACATACCTTTATATTGGAACTATCAGGAAATTAATTATCTTGAAACCAATTGGTACTAGCTTCCACCGGTTGTTGGGGATGTGTGTTTTCTTTATTTCCCTCTCCCTATGATTGGCAATTTAGTTTTTAAATCTATAACACATTGAGATTGTGTTAAGAACATATACACATATAGAAAACATACCTTTGTATTGGATTTTTTGGGTTGTTTCCTTTTGGGGTTGCATTTTTTAACCCAACTTTGTTTTCTCTTCAAGGTCCTCTTTTAGTCATCTCTCTTCTTTAGACCAACAGTTTGTGACATAGAATCTGATATTTGAGAGTCGTCTTTAGCTCCATTTTCATTAGCATCTCTATTTGTAGATTCCTTTATTTTTTGCTTCCACTTCTTTCGACAAGTTGTCGAATGCATTACCTACTAGCATGACACAAGCTGTATAATCAAAATATCGAGAGGCTAATTGTAACACCCCAAAATGTGTCAATTTGAAAATTCATTCAAATTAGGATTCAAATTCAAATATCAAAGTATTAAAAATTACTAGAATTCAAAAACTCTAATCAAAATAGTTGAAATTCATCGAACCTTTCAGATGGGCTTCTCTTGGGCCGAGCTTGGGCCGAATCCTAGCCCAACCCACCTCTCTCAGCTCACTGTCTCTCTCTGCCCTGTCTTTTTGAAGGAAGGGCAAAAGCCTTGCCCTAAATTGATTAAAGAAGGAGGGGCCGAGCCCGAGATTACAGAGCAAAGAAAAATGAAAAGGAAAAGAGGTGGAAAAGAAGGCAAACGCCCCACCCCAGGCGTTAAACATCTAAGATATTACAAAATTGGCCCCTGCCGCCTCCCAAAGGCGCAGGTCATCTAGAAGAGAACAAAAGAAAATAGAGACCGGCCGCTCTGTGCAACGGAAAATACGGCTGTTCCGCTCTAACCAAAGGTGCCATAACGTTGCTAGAGCGACAGAGGCGTCCCCGCTGACGGTCTGCCCTTGAATGTCCAACCTCCACCACGTGGGGAGGCAGCCCTGGTGAGACCACGTGGAGGGGCAAAGCCTTGGCGAACCCAGTTTGGAAGAGATGCGAGACCACACCTGGCTGGAAAAAGGGCAAGTTAGGAAGAGGTGATCTGGGGTTTCCAAATCCCTTTGACAAAGCGGGCAGAAATAGTTGTTGGGGATCCCTTTTCGCAAAAGGGAGTCGGCTGTGAAGATCTTCCGCTGAAGGAGCAGCCACGCAAAGAATTTGCACTTAGACGGAGCCCACTGTTTCCACAAACGATGACTGCCCGACGAAGTTCGACCCAAAAACTGCAAGTGGTAAGCCGAGGCCACAGAGAAGTCCCCCGAAGCGGAGAAACGCCAAATGACGCGGTCCGGCTCATGTTGAAGCGGCACGAATTGCTGAAGACGATGGAGGAGGTCAAGCAGCTCTGAAGTCATGGATGGGATGAAATTCCGCCGCAGATCAGACAGCCAGGTTCCGTTGAGAAGCGCCTGAGCAACAGATCTGTTTTTCCTGGTAGAGGCAGCGTAGAGGTGGGGGGCAAGAACCTGTGGCTGATGACCATCGAGCCAGGCATCCTTCCAGAAGGAGAAGGACTCGCCGTTTCCAAGCACAAGGCTGGTAGCCGCCCGGAAGAGAGCAACATCTGAGGACCCACTTGGCGGGGGGTTGTCGACCCAGGCTCGGGGGGAGCTTGACTTGTAGAACCAGAGCCAGCGAAGTCGAAGGGCCCGGGCAAAGGAGCGAAGGTCTAGAACTCCCAGCCCTCCAAACCTGCACGGCGAGCACACAGTCTTCCAGCTAACTCTGCAGTGGCCCGAGTGGGCTGAGACGCAACCCCGCCAAAGCCAAGAGCGACGGATCTTGTCAAGCTTCGTTAAAACCGAGCGCGGCGGTTCGATGACTGAGAGCAGGTAAGACGGCATGGCAGAGAGGACCGATTTAAGGAGAGTGAGCCTCCCTCCTTTGGACATCAAAGGCCCCCGCCAACCACTCAGCCTACCGGCGACCTTGTCGATGAGAGGTTGGAAGTGGACATGCCTGAGCTTCCGGAGGGCGAGGGGTAATCCTAGGTAAGTTAGGGGGAAACCAACCCGCCTGGCCGGAAGGTCAGCGAGCACGTCGTCCAAGTC
>SPJY01001884.1:296094-331762 GCA_005191435.1 Raddia distichophylla
CACGCTAGCTCACTGTCGGACGCGTCCGATAAATCGACCGGACGGCGTCCGATCAAGTTCAAATTTTGGCAAAACCCACTGTCGGACGGCGTCCGACGGGAACCGGACGGCGTCCGATCGAGTGATCTGAAACTCGCGATTTAATCTGAGCCATCCATTTCTAGGGTTTCGCCTTGGGCCTATAAATAGGGGCTTGGTGTACGGGAGAAAATTGAGAGAGCCATCATTAGCAGCCACCCCTTGCCTTAGCCACCCATGAGTGCTCCTCCCATGGCACCCACCTCCACCTAGGGTTCCATGTGCTTGGGGGATTGAGAGGGAGAAGAAGAGAGGAAGGGGAAGAAGAAGGTGATCCCTACCTCCTCCCATCATCTCCAAGGTTTGCCCCAACTTCCATGGTGTTCTTGCCCTAGTTTTCATGTGGAGAAAGGAGGGGTAGTGGTGAGAGACGATCTTGATCTTGTGCTCTTGGGACTTCGCCGCCGGAGAGATCGTCGTCACGCCACGGGCTTCATCAACCGTACGACTACATCCGCTCCATCCGTTGGAGGCACAAGTCCGCCGTGTGTCGGCGGCCATCTCCGTGTGTCGGGGGTGCCACGGTTTCCGTGTGTCGGAGCCAAATCCTCCATGTGTTGGGGGTGTCTCATGTGTTGAGGCGAAACCCACCGTGTGTCGGTGGTCGGTGCCGTGTGTCGGCGCCGGTGGGTGTGAGTGCTCTCGCTTGTGAGAGAACTCGCCTCTGTGTGAAGGTTTGGAGCTCGCCTACCATGTGTTGGTGAAGAGCTACCGCGAGTGGATTGAGGGCTAGGGACGAGAGAGTCCCGACTTCTCTGTGTGAGAAGTTTCCTCAACGGAGACGTAGGTGCTCATGTGTTGAGCACCGAACTTCGGTAAACACCTCGGTTTGCGTCTCCTCATCTCACTTGTTTAATTACGCATATTGTCTTGATCGCTTGCATGTGAGTGCCATCGAGCCTCCTAGTAGTCGCTTGTGCATTATTGTGATCACTTCCGCAACTAGACTCTAGGTCGATCGATAGCTTGGGCTCTTAATTTGACTAAGTAAATCAAGCGAATCGAGAGAAGTAAAATTTGAAAAGAGCCGATTCACCCCCCCCCCCTCTCGGCCTAGGATCCTTACAGGGAGCTTCAAACAAAACATGTCGATTGGGCCCAACATTACATTGCAGACACACAGGCTCGGTATCCAGACCCTCTTCCATGTTCAAGCAAAGTGCAACGTTAAGCTATTTCGTGAAGAAGTACCAATGAAGCTCCCAAAGGGAAAAATAATTTTATTATTTCACAAAATAGATGAGCTAAGGTCATAGCGTCAACAAATAGCTAAGTCAAGCTACCAAAGCACTCAAATGAGAATCAAATAGTACCCAAGCCTAGCACAAATATTTACTAACAAGATTATCATGTAAAAGCTACAAGTCACAGCACCTTTTCATTCAAATCTAAAATACTTTCAATTTTGCAACTAACCTAGAAAGATAAATGTTTGCAATTTTAAACTTGAAGAAGCTTGTAAGTGATCATCACATGGATAGCTAGTTGCACATTACTCACTTAAGCTCGAAAGAATGAAAGACAAAGATTGGAATAAAAACGATCTATATGAAATGTAAAATGATCAAAACTCCCCATCAGCTAGTGAGTCAAATTTTAGCCCAAATTTGGTTCAGGTTGAATTTAGTCAATATTATACCAGTTGAAAACTAATGATGAATGAAACACCAAACAACCTCCACAGGAACAAAAAAAAAGCTGAAAGGAGTTAAAGACCACAAAAGTACAAATGGGCATCCTGAAAAAACTAAAATATTGCCCAAATGCACCCAAATGCATTGCAGAAGACGTATATACAATGCAAAAAAGCAAGCTCCCCCTGAAGAAACTAGCTCATCTATTTGCTAACAAAATAGGAAATGCCACCAAGTGTCTAGCTCACAGAAAAATTCAGCAACATCTCCTGTCGACTGGTGGCTGATCGGGGGTCACCGTCGGCAATGAATTTGTTTAAGGGACACGCTCAAGAACCAAGTCAGATGGCAGCACAAGACAGGGATTTATACAGGTTTAGGCCCTCGACTCGGAGGTAATACCCTACTTTCTGTGCTCTGGGATTATGATTGTAGGATGCGATGATGCAATGTAAGCTATGATGATCGTATATATCTACGGCCTCTACCCCCTCTCTTTATATAGTGCAGAGGAGATAGAGTTACACGGTAGCACGCAGTACATGGTAACAGATTCGGTTATACCGATGCAGGATATGCAAGTATTGATCTGCTAATTACATGGAGCTTGGCTTCTATCCTTGGGAACTTCCTTGGTGCTCAAGTTATACGTAACCCGAGTGGTCTCTATCCTAATCAACCGACTTGAGTCATCCCCCATCTGCTCCCTTATGGGCTTTCTAGAGGATACCCGGGGCCCAGTCCACAGTAGGCCCTGAGTGCTTTACGATTGTGTCAGATGTCCAGCTGACTGGTTTCGCCAATGTCCACTGTAATCTAAAAAGAGATTGTAAAGAACTCAAGAAATCTCAAGTCTTTTGTGTTGGAGGCAACGCCTGGGTTGGCAATACGAAAATCCTAGCTTTTTCAGCCCATTGGGCACGTCACCTGAACAGATGAATTCGGCTACTAGACATCTACCCTCGCATTGCGAAAGCAGCAATTGACCCAGCATGGGGCATCCCTCAAACCACGCAATCACAACTTCCGTCTTGCAGCAAGCTGTAAATTATGCGTTGAAAGAATAACAGCATCAGATGCCCGGCCTTAACTTGTAAGAACCTGCACTTGGCCCAACATGCGACGCATTTTTTAGCTGAGTGGTACCTGTCCCATCCAGAGAAAGGATCAGCTGTCGGCCGTTAAGGGCGTACCGATTGGATGCAGTTTGGCTGAGAGGTATTTGTATCCGGGTAGCAGTATACAACTGGCGACCTTAAGAAGGCATACCTCCGAAACTGTACTCAAATTTCACCAACACCCAACCTTGAACATGCAAAGCTAGCTACTGACCCAACATGGGGTATGCCATGAAATATTTTTAATGTGGCGCTTCCGGTCATATGCCCTCCAAGGTGTACTGTGGCCGACTTAGGCTCAATGTTAACACGATGCCACCATTAACGGCGTGTTAAGAAAGCCTGTTAAGGGGATCACCCTTTGCTTATTTGGCTCAAGCCCATTTTAGGGAAGGCGAAGTGTTTTCACGCCATTCTCACACAGCTAAAGCGTCACGCGCTTTGGCCGGGAAGCGCAATCGCACACACTTCCGTTCCATCGCCATGATGGTTTCACTGTGTTCAGAACGGATTGTGAGGCGTGCCCTTTGAACTTCTCCGTGTATAAAAAAGATCCGGATGCAGCGCATTGCTCCACATTCAGTCTCTAAGTCATTTTCCCCTTTCTTTCGCCAAAGCTCCTTCCTCCTTTCTCTCCCAAACACAATGGCAGGCCAAGGGGAGCAAATGGATTAGTGGATCCCTGAGGCCACCACTGACGCCGCTGCCCAAGCCACCTTGGATGCCCTCTGGAGGCAGTTTAGCGAAGTTACTGCGGAAATCCGCTCAGACGAATCAATCAGGGTTCTGATCCACGGATTCCCGCAGCTCTACCAGGTGCGCGTCCAGCTCAAGGACGCACTGGTCACCGCTCTTCTGGCCGACGAGTGGTTCTGAGGCGCCCTTGACAGGTATCTTTTCTTTTCTTTTGCTGGTTCTTATCTTTTCTTTTGCTTCTCCGCGAGCCAGCAACGAGCCCTAGCTCATTGTAATGTGCCACGACATATGTGTAATCTGGCCTAAGAGACATTAATAGAAAATCTTTTGAAAGTTCCTTGATTCCGTTTTGCGTTCATCTTCTGGCTTCAATTGATAACCATTAAATCTGCGACTGACATTGTCTTCATCTGAGCAGTTAGATCCACACGCTTTCTAGACCACGCTTAAGCGAACCTCTCATGAAAAATCACTCGGCCACCCGAGTGGTTATCCGAGCCTCCTCAAAGAGGCCGCATCCAGCGCTAGACAAAGCCCGGCCTTGAATCCGCAACGTATCCTGTTCTAATATTTAGGAGCAGGGGAACAAAGTTAGTTCACCCCGCCCACTTTTCGCGGCAGTCTTTTCATCCTCCCCAGTGAACTCCGCCAGTAGGGTTCTTCTCCTTCACGTTCGCTGCCGCCACCGTCGCCGATTTGCAATGGCTCCCCCATCTCCCCTCGCCCCAAAGTTGACCAAGGGCACCAAGGAGTGGGTGAAATCCATCACGACCGACCGGGCGCCAAGTTCGGGAGATCTCCACCACGTTGGCAGAACATTTGACTCTATAGATGACTTAACTCCTGAATGTTTGATTGATCCTCAATGCATGCTGATCTTTAATTTATCTAAGTATGTGATTTATCTTTTTTCGTGTAACGCTTCTGCCGACTAGTCCAGCCCCCGAGTGCTAGGAATAAACACTTGGCCTTCTCCCTAGGCACGTACCGAGTGACTAAACGTTGTATCTGACAAGTATGAGCGCCACAAGAATTTTCATAATACCCAAATTTGATCAACACATGTAAAGAGAAAACAATTTCATTGATAAGATAGAGTGCGGTGACTCTGCACACTATTTAGTGTAGCCCCCAACTTATTGCTTAGTGGTGTACGGCTGAGCAGCAAGTCAAACAAGGGACTAATTACACAATATATATTTGAATACAAGATTTAAGAATAAAAATGGCGTAGCTGCTCAATGTTCCAGGTATTAGGCACGTCTGATCTGTCTTCTCTCTTCAGCCGATAAGCCCCCGGGCGTGTCACCTCATCAATCACGTAGGGGCCTTCCCAAAGTGGGGAGGGTTTGTGCTCGTGCTTCTAATTCCTTCGGAGGACCAGATCTCCTTTAGAGAACGCACGGCCCTGTACGTTGCGCTGATGATAACGACGCAAGCCCTATTGGTATTTAGCCGACTGGATCATTGCTGCTTCCCTGGACTCCTCGAGCCTGTCTAGGTCATCCATTTTTCCTTCGTCCGACTAGTTGCTGTCGTAGTTGCGCACTCGTGGAGAGCGGAACTTTAATTCAGTCGGGAGGACTGCTTCCGAGCTGTAAACTAGGAAAAAGGGTGTCTGCCCGGTCGCTCGACTTGGGGGTTGTTGTAAGCCCCCAGAGAACCGAAGGCAACTCCTTAACCCAGCGCGTGGCATACGACTTTGGACGGTCGAAGATCCTTATTTTGAGTCCTTGTGGAATTAATCCATTAGCACGTTCAACCTGCCTGTTGCTCCTTGGATGGGCCACAAAAGCGTAGCAGATTTTGATGCCCATCCCCTCGCCCCAGTCTTGGAATTTGCTGCTCTTGAACTGAACGCCATTGTCAGTGATGATGCAATTAGGCATGCCAAAGAGTACAACAATGTCCCAGAAGAACTCGCGTGCCTTGGCGGCCGTGATGTCAGCAACTGGCTTGGGTTCCATCCACTTTGTAAATTTGTCGATGGCGACAAAGAGGTGAGTGAATCCACCTTGCGCTCGCTTGAGAGGCCCTACCATGTCCAGGTTCCAGACGACGAACAGTCAAGAGATCGGGATAGTTTGTTGATCTTGGGCCGGCATATGAATCCGCCATGCAAAAAACTGGCAACCTTCGCATCTGCGTACTATATCTTCCGCATCTGTTACTGCAGTTGTCCAGAAAAACCATTGTCGATAAGCTTTCCCAATGAGGGAACTTGCTGCCGCATGATGTCCACACTCCCCCGAGTGGATGTCCCTCAGTAGATCCCTGCCCTCCTGCTCTGATATGCAACGCCTTAATATTCCGAAACTGCTTTTTCGAAAATGTTCATCCCCGATTACCTTGTAGTTTTTGCTTCGGCGTGTAATGCACTCGCCGAGGCTGCAATCTTCCGGCAACTAGTCGTGGAGGAGATAATTTAAGTATGGCTGTTTCCACCCGGGGTTGATTGATAATACTTCCGACTCGTCCTACTCGTCCTTCTGTTCTTCCGGCATGGTGGGTACCTTGATGGAAGGCTTGCGCAATTCCTCAATAAAAACACCAGTCGGGACTTGCGCCCGACTGGATCCCATCCTCGCCAGTTCATCTGCTGCTTCATTGTCTCGTCGGAGTACGTGAGTTAATTGCAGCCCATCGAATTTGTCCTACAATTTCCGAACCTCCTAGCAATATGCGGCCATGTTGTGGTCGATACAATACCACTCCTTTTAAACTTGATTGACCACAAGCTGGGAATCCCCGCGTACCATTAACCGCCATATGACTAGCGATATGGCCATACGTAGCCCATGGATGAGTGCCTCGTACTCGGCGGTGTTGTGACTGACTGGAAATAGGATCCGGAGGACGCATCGTAGCTTCTTTCCAGTCGGAGATATGAGCAAAATCTCAGCCCCCGCGCCGCTGAGCATGAGGGAACCGTTAAAGTACATCGTCCAGTACTCGAGATTTTCCTTTGCTGCACTGTACCATAGACCATTTTTAGCGACAAACGTTGTGTTGTTAAATATTTTCAAAGGTGGCAAACTGTCTTTCGCTAAAAAATACCGACAGATGGTCTGTCGGTATAACATTTCTTTTCGATAGACACACTGTTGTTAAAAGTACAAATCTATAAAGATGATCGGTCTGTCGGTATAGATAGTATTTAGGACGGTTGGTCTGTCGCTATATATATGGATGGAAAACATGCGCGAACCTAAATATTATAGGATTGAGTTTTGCCCCGCGCGCATCGGCCAGTACCATGCGGGAACATAGAAACGATATAGCATATTTTTCTCTAATTTTCCATGTGCCACCGCCAGCCCTAACATCTCAGCGCTCCCAAGGCCAGATCCACATCCGAGCTCAGCAGCCCGTGCTCCCTCTAGCTGCCGCTCCTCCAACGCGCCCATTGCCCCGTGGTCCTCCTCTGGCCGCGCGCGCCCCTCGGGCGGCGTCGGCTACTAGCAGCAGCGACCTCCGACGGCGCCAGCCCCACCAGCAGCCGTGCCCCTCCACGGTGCCGGCCCCCGGCAGCCGCGCCTCCCGACGGCCACTACCCTGCGCCTCCCCACTGGCCAACGTGTAAGTACTCCTCGTCGTCATCCTGTGCCACCTCCCCAAGCTTCTGTTGCTTCCTCCCCTCAATCGATGGGGTTCCTTGCAAGAATATGATAGATTAGTTTAGATGACTTAGTGTGCTTGTCTCACTGTTTCAGTACGAGGTTGGGGATTAGTAGCATGTACCAGATTTGTTTTTTTGGCCCTTTTATGTTTCACTTTTTTGAACAAAATTGTAAGAAGTGAAGGATGAATGAAAGGGAATTCTGTTTATGACATGTTGTAGCTCAACTCTGTACCTTAGCCTCTGTAACTCTATTTTCTTTGATTTTTGTTGTGAATTCAAGAGTTGTAGTGCTTCATGTTATTTATTATGTATGAACTGAAATGCTGCAAAGAAGGAGATTTTTCCAAATGAAAATTAGTTAAATTTTGGATGTTCGTTGCTCTACCATGTGAATATATTGAAATTTTATTCCTTTTGTGGTTGCTTATGATAGCACTATACCCATTGTTCTACCAACTGGCATGGTCTGCAGCTTGCAGAGCCCTCCTTCGTATTGTTTTGTTAATGATTTAGTGTTGCTGCAGGATAATGGACTGAACAATTTATCAGTGGAGGAGTGCCATTGTAGAGATACATGCCCTCATCACCTCTAAAATAACCTAGAGACCTCAGAACATGGATAGTCTTAGTTAAATTTCAGATATCAATGGCCTATTAATTTTTAGAAAGTATACATCGATGCTCGTTAATAACAGAAATTAAGACATTGTACATGTTACAGAATAGAGGATATTGTTTTTGCCAAAATGTAACTGAGAAAAATTATTAATTTCTGAATGTATGCCACTGACAAATTCATGCAAATTCGTATTGTGTGCTTTCTTCTAGGTTTTAAATTTCTCAAGTGCAAAGCCTGAAATTGCTATAGCATAAATTTGATATTAGCATTAAGTTTCAGGTCATTTGTCAAGTGCATAACATGAATACCATTGAATTTTTTTTCTCATGTAGCGCTGAACTGGAATGAGCTGAATAAGATCTGATTGATGCATCTGGAATGAAGGCATACACCAAACTGGAACGATTCAAGACCTGAAGGCAAGGCATTAAGGTTTGCATTCTTTTACCAAGAGTGAAGTTGCAATTTCACTGTATTTATTTTAACTTTTTTCCATGATTTTCATATTTCACTAGACGTAGATAGTCACCCACTGAGGATTGCTGAGGAAGGAACAAGGTACACAGCATTTGGGAGATTGAGGTCCAACCCACATCGCTAGGAACTAGTCAGTCCTTCCATTATTCCGCTCCTTAATCACTTAATTTTTTGCATCTGTGATTTGATGTGCATGCTTGAAATTGTACGCGATGAAAAGGAATTGCATTTGGTTGGTGATTCATAAGGCTTGAATAAAGTATGTTGCTTGTTTGTATGCTATCTTGAGAGTGAACTTCACTTGCAGAGTTGGGCCTTGATTAATATTGAAAAGCACTCTTTTCTTATTGTCCAAGGGTTTTAATCTTTAATAGTCCAAAACCAAAAAATACAATATGGATGTAGATGCCTTACTTAATGAACATATCGGATGTGCACATATTGTGAGAGAAGACAATGTGATGTGCCCTTGTCAATATTCTCTATAGTGGTCTACTTTTGGCTCACTTTATTAAAGAATATGAAGTACGAATATATTTACGTAATATGGTACGTTGATGTGTCTATAGGTATTTGATGAGGTTAAAAGGCTTTGTGCGCACTAGATGTCATCAAGAGGGATCAATTGTAGAAGGTTATTTGTTCGATGAGATCTTGACCTTCTGTTCACGGTATTTGCAAGGTGGCACTCGGTTTACTTGACGGGTTAGAAATGACGAAGGGTCATGTGTGGAAAGTGTTAGTTCAACTCCTTTCTTTCACCCAATTGGTCGAGGTTTGGCTAGCAAGCGTAGTGTGACATTAGATGCTAAAACATGCACTCAAGCACATTAAATATTTATTTGTATTATAATTTGGACTAAATGTGAGATCGAAAAGATTTCAATTCCTAGCTATAGTACTTTCCATATCAGTTGCTAGCTCATGTTGTAAATTAAATATGTGGTAACACACAGTTAAAACGAATCCTTTATATATAGTGTTTGTCTGGGTGATATGTTGCTTGATATATATGTATGTGTGGTATGTGCTCGCACTAAAATGATGTTTTTTGTAGGTACAATGGCAGTGCATGCTACATGGATTGGAAGCATGCAAGTTGATCCTCTTGCTTTAATAGGACATAGGAACATGTGCAATGGGTGGTCTACAAAGACACTGTCAGTTATTGAGTTGTTCATTTTGCTTGTAGTGATCATGAAACAAGTAGCGGAAAAACGTTAAAAAATGTTGGTTCATATTTTGTAATATGATAGGCATGGCTGAGACAAACTATATACAGTACCGATGGCTTATGCTATGTGTCAAATGGTCAATTCATATTTTGTACTATGACATGCATGGCAGATGTGAATTATATACACTTGTGGCACATGCTATGTATGAAATGGATATGGTTATGTGAAATGAACATGTATTATATATATTTGTGTTCTATTTTGCGATCATAAATTTTTTAAATGCATGCATTAACTTTGGGCTTGACATAAGTTGTTATAAATGTGAAATGTGTAATCTGTGATTACAATTGATATGTATTCTCTGTAATTATAGCTGGTATATTTTTGAAAATTGTTTTTGATGATACCGTCAGACGGTCTGTCGCTAAAGAAGTCTTAGGGGACAAACTACCTATCGGTGTTGAAGTATAAGTGAATTGCCCTCCTTTCCCCATCAGCTTAGGCTTTTGGGTGAATTGGTTAGGGCATGCAGCTCAATATGGTATTAGAGCCAGAGGTCTCGAGTTCGAGTCCTGGCCGACGGAATTAAATAAGTCGCCCACTCTATTCCACGTTTGAGGCATGGGGGGGCCTGCACGTGCGGGGGAGTGTTGAAGTATAAGTGAATTGCCCTCCTATCCCCATCAGTTTAGGCTTTTGGGTGAATTGGTTAGGGCATGCAGCTCAATAATCGGGACAGATCCAACAAATGGTCTGTCGCTATATTTTGGTCTGTCGGTATAGATATTTTATTAGGGTCGGACGGTCTATCGGGAAAGGTCTATCTCGGCAGGACTTGTAGTGATAGAATAAATTCTGTCGGTAAGCCTTTACCAACAGACTGTATGTCGCAAAATGTGGTCTTTAGCGATAGACGGTGTGTCACCATAAGTGGTCTGTGGTATAGTGCTGCTGGGCTCTGGGTCTCTGTCCATTCTGCGACGAAATCGGCGAGTGCCTGAGATTTAATGGCTAGCCGAGGCTTGAACTTTAGTTCAAAGGCTCCAAGCTCGACTGCCCACTTCACAATTCTCCCGGTGGCTTCCCGATTATGAAGAATATCTCCAAGAGGGACGGAAGTGATCACCAAAATCTCATGATCTAGGAAATAATACTTAAGTTTCCGTGACGTGACTAGTACGGCATACAAAAGCTTTTGAATATGGGGGTACCTTATCTTGGAATCGCCCAATACCAGGCTTACAAAGTAGACCGGGTGTTGTACCTTCTGGAGGGAGCCTTGCTCATCCCGTTCCACCACAAGTGCACTGCTGACTACGTGAGTGGTGGCGCCGATGTAAAGTAGGAGGGGCTCTTGGGGCGTGGGTAGAACCAATGCCGGTGGCGTAGTAAGGAATTTCCTGAAGTCTTCAAAGGCTTCTTGTGCTTTCGCCGTCCACTGAAAACCGTCTTGTCGGCGTAAGAGCTTAAAGAATGGCATGTCGCGCTCCCTGTGTCGGGAAACGAATCGGCTGAGTGCCACGATATCATCCAGTGAGCTTCTGCACATCCTTTTGACTGGTTGGGAGCTTCATCTTCATGATGGCGCTGACCTTTTCAGGATTGCCTTCGATCCCCCGTGAGACACAATAAATCTGAGTAGTTTACCAGATGAACCCCGAAAACGCACTTCTCAGGATTCAACTTCATCCGATATGCCCTTAGGCTCTCGAATGTTTCGGTCAAATCTGTTATGAGATCTGACTTTGTTCACGTTTTTACGACGACGTCATCGACGTAGACCTCCACATTGCGGCCGAGCTGCATGTGAAAACACCACTGTATGGTGCGCTGATAAGTCACACCAGCGTTTTTCAGCCCGAACGACATTATGATATGGCAGAAAGCACCAAAAGGCGTAATAAACGACGTCTTGATGCAATCCTCCTCCTTCAGGCTGATTTGGTGATAGCCTGAGTAAGCGTCCAGAAAGCTTAGGACCTCGCACCCGGTGGTGGAATCCACACCTTGGTCGATGCGGGGGAGCCCAAAAGGATCCTTGGGACAACCTTTGTTGAGGTCAGTATAGTCAACGCACATTTGCCATGTCTTGTTCTTCTTCTGCACCAGGACCGGGTTTGCCAGCCACTTGGGATGACAAACTTCCTTGATGAACCGTGCTGCCAGCAGCTTCGTCATCTCCTCCCGAATGGCGTCCTTTAGATCTGGCGCAAATCTTCTTATGCGTTGCTTGATTGGCCGCGCCTTCTCATCGACGTGGAGAGAGTGCTCGATCACCTCTCTCGGAACAACAGGCATGTCCGAAGGCTTCCAAGCGAACACGTCCTGGCTTGCCTGGAGGAAAGTGACGAGGGCGTCTTTCTATTTGCTGTCGAGCCCTATCCCGATCACGGCTGTTTTGGCCGGGTCAGACAGGTCCAACAGTATCTTCTTGGTTACCTCGACTGCTTGGATGGAAGTCCTAGCCTGCTTCTTGGCGGGTATGTCTCCTTCCTCCTGAAGGGTTGTGACCTCTTACCGAATCTTTTCCATCTCAGCCGATGTGTCTAGTGCCTGCGCCATCTCGCAGCTTTCGCTGTCGCAGACTAGAGATTGTTTTACACCATTGGAACCCGGCATCTTCATGACGAGGTAGGTGTAGTAAGGGACGGCCATGAACATGGTGATCCCTGGCCTTCCCAAGATGGAATGATATGCCATATCGAAACCGGCCACTTCGAAGCTGAGACTCTCGGTCTGATAATTGTCTTTGGTTCCAAATGTGACAGGCAACGAGACCTGCTTGAGTGGTATCGCAGACGTTTCGGGAATCGCACCGTGGAAAGGGGATGACCTCTGCCGTAGCTCGGAGCGAGGAATCTTCATTTGATCCAGAGTCTTGACGAAGAGGACGTTAATCCCACTCCCGCCATTGACCAGGACCCTCTTTAATTTATTTCCTCGAATGACCGGATCCAACACCAATGGATACCTCCCAGGGAAGGCGATCCGATCTGGATCGTTCGATCGATCAAAGGTGATGGGTACCTCTGACCAACGCAAATATTTGGGGACCACAGGCATGATTGCGTTGACCTCCTAAGTAGTAAGCTTCTGCTTCCGCTTGGACTCATACGCATCAGAGCCCCAAATATGTAGCTGATCACGCACTCAGCGTCTTGGTATTCTCCATCGGGCTTTTTGCCGTGTCCTCCCTTCGCCGCCGGCTGCTTCGAGTTATCAGCAAACTTTTGGAGAATGAGGCAGTCTTTGACAGCATGTTTTCCACGTGGGTGGAAGGGACATACCACTTCCGTGACCTTGTTGTAGTCGTTGTCGTTGGGGGGCTTTGGTCGATAACGCTCCATGTTCGCGACCATCTCATTCCCTTTGCGCTTCTTGTCCTTGGGCTTGTTCTGTTTGTCGTTTGGCTTCTTCTTGGGGCCTCCGTCGTTGCCACCACGATGGTTCATGATGGCCTCCACGGCGTTGGCTTCCTGATCTTCCATTGTGAATAGCTTTGAGAATTCGCGGAGGGTCCCGAGTCATCTGCCTGATTAACTCCTCGGATTTGCACTCGGCGAAGAAGGCGTTGTTGATGGTTTGTTCCGAAACGTCCCGGATCTCGTTCTTCTTTTTGAGGAAGCGTTTGATAAACTCACGGAGAGTCTCGTTCGTGCGTCGGTTTAGCTGTCCGATCTCCCATCTCTCGGCGGGCCTTTCATAGGTCCCCTGCAAATTGGTGATGAACTGTTCCTGGAGGTCATCCCAAGACTCGATAGAGTTTTCCGGGAGTCCCGTAAGCCATGCCTGAGCGATTGGGGTCAGAGCAACTGGCAGATAGTTTGCCATCATGTTCTGATCACCTCCTGCTGTGTTGACCGCTAAAGCGTAAACCTGCAGCCTGTTCTTGGGGTCCCTCTCGCCATCAAACTTGTCGATGACTTTAAGGTTAAAACCGTCCATCCAAACCATTTGGCGGAGGTCCGGGGTGAAAGCCCGAATCCCCTGCAAGGGCCGTGGCCGCCGCCGCACGGATCTACCGCGATGCACCCGCCGCGGGTCTTGGCGATGGTGTTCTTGGTGATGGTCACGCCGACTGGCAGTGCTCTCGGCGTGACCGTCATTGCACCGACTTCGATGGCTATAAGAGTGCCGATCGCCCTCGACGTGCTCCCTCCTTCTAGATTCGATGTCATGGCAGAGGTCGTGGGCGACCGACGGGCGCGACCCACCGGCGGCGAAGGCGAGCGCCTTGCTCCGATTGTGCCCAGAGTGGCTGTGAGCCATTGTGGTGGGAGAGGGGTACACCTCGTTCTGTTGAATGGACGCCATCTCAACCATGGCCGTTGCGCGGGCCAGCATCTGGACAAGCGGACTGTTCTCTGGAAGCTGCGGTGCAATGGTCTCGAGCAGAGTCTTTGAGGCGATGATGTTTGCTTGGGGTGTGGTGTAGACGTCCTGGTCCCTCAATTTCACCGCACAGCTTGTTCTGGACATTGCATCCGCGAATGCGAAGTTTTCGTAGGTGATCTTGATCCTCGGCGCGACGCGAGTCCGAGTCGATCGCCTCAGTGGCGGCCGCCTCGTTCCCGACTAGTTGAGAGGCAGAGTGGTGATCGTCTGCGCCAAGGACGAAGACTTCCTTGTAGTTGCAGATCTCCATGCTCCCGTCGGACTCTGAGTTTGAGAGGGAGAGGTTGACCTGCTCGCTTTGTCCAATGGGTTTGCCGGTGTTAATGACACCCACGAACATGGTTAGATCCGATCGGTTGAGCCCGACCGGATTAGTAGATCGATTCCCCGAGTGGTCACCTCCTATCCCAGTCTGGGGATCCTCCTGCGCAAAGGTCACGGCATGATTCCTAAGAACGGAGGGAGATCCAGTCGGGGGTGCTAAGTCTTGGTCGGGCTGGATTAAATCTATGCCCGTGGGGGTCATTCCGCCGAGTCCTTTGCCCTTTTGGAGGAAAGGCGCAAAATGGAACTGCAAGCAGATCAATCTACCGAAGGCACATGCCGAATTCTCTTAGCCGAAAGGCAATGGGTCACATTGATCGCGCGAACCTTCTTGTTGGGAGGCCTCTCCGGGAAGGGAGAGACGAAGATTGCCGATACCGTCGGCGATGAAGTCCAGGGTGCCGAAGCGCAGCGACTGCCCCAGCCTCGGAGCGATGGGCGGCGATCTTGAAGAAGCCATCTAGCTTGAGCGATGATCTTGACACAGGCCCCCTACCTGGCGCACCAACTGTCGACTGGTGGCTGATCGAGGGTCACCGTCGACAATGGATTTGTTTAAGGGACACGCTCAAGAACCAAGTCAGATGGTAGCACAAGACAGGGATTTATACAGGTTCAGGCCCTCAACTCGAAGGTAATACCCTACTTCCTGTGCTCTGCGATTATGATTGTAGGATGCGAAGATGCAATGTAAGCTATGATGATCGTATATATCTACGGCCTCTACCCCCTCTCTTTATATAGTGCAGGGGGAGATAGAGTTGCACGGTAGCACGCAGTACATGGTACCAGATTCGGTTATACCGATGCATGATATGCAAGTATTGATTTCCTAATTACATGGAGCTTGGCTATATCCTCGGGAACTTCGATGGCGCTCAAGTTATACGTAACCCGAGTGGTCTCTATCCTAATCAACCGATTTGAGTTGTCCCCCATCTGCTCCCTTATGGGCCTTCTAGAGGATACCCGGGGCCCATGTAGTCCACATCTCCCGTATAAACTACACATACACCCGGTAGAGAAATGAGCACAAATCACGTATATAACGAAAATACACAACAATCACATTCACATATGCATTAGATCCAGTCCAATCAGCACTAATTACGAAAGCACATCCCGCACCAACAAGGATCCAACACCACACATGAAACTATGGCAAGAGATGAACCGAAGCATCTCCAGGCCACTAGGAAGAAGTATTTACCTTTTGTGATGCAGTTGTAGTAGTGGTAGCTGACTTCAGGAAGTAAAGGAAGAACACAAAGCTGATCCTCATTTAGGCAAAAATTGAAGGACAACCTGCATCGTGCTGCCTAGGCCGAAGTCATGGTGTTATTCGTCCTACAAAGGTCTTCCTCTTCCTTGCTTACTTGAGGTCGCTCCAACCGCATCCACTCAGCTCAAAATGGAAGGACTCCCTTCCGTTAGCTTCCTAGGCCGAGGTCATGGTCTTACGCATCCAGCAGGTATCTCTCCCATCCTTTGCTACATCGCCACGGTCATAACCTCAAAATATGTGGCCTTCTCCTCGCCAAAGGAAATACACATGAATCAAGTGTATCTATGCTTTGGAACTGGGGTTAGTGAATCAAGACAAGCATATCTATTTCCTAAGCACATAATGAGCAAAGATGCAAAACATAGTGTGGCATTGTACATTCTAAAGTATGAACTCTTATTGGCAATAAGTGATCATGCGAGATAGTCATGTCAGGACATAGCACAAGAACCCATATATCCAAAGACCACAATAGAAGCATGGGAATGAATATATGCCACAGTTAAGCCCAACATGCTACTAGATACATGAGCAATATACAATGATGACAGTAAATGATGATCATATATGTCAAGATCCACATATCCCTAAACTAGTGAAACAATATCCACATGAAAAACAATAGTAAGGTGCAACTCGAAACATCATGCTGGCAATAGAAGCCAAGCAAGGGCATTTCAGCAACATCATGCTAGCAGGGATAAAATAAGTGGCCTAGGGAATACACAGATCAAGATACAACTCATGACAAGACAATACATGTGATTATGAGTATATGCAATGAATGAATACCACAAGCTCATGCAAAACAAGTATGAAGCATATACAGATGAAGGACAATAAAAGATGAGCATGAGCTATACAAGCCACAAGGCATTAAACAGGCTATACAACCCTAATCTCAATAAATGCACTCGACATGTGTTGGCGATTCTTACGCTCAAAGAAATTAATCCGCAAGCGGACGGATATCGCTTGTAGTTTTCACCAGGAGTATTCCTAGAGTTATCGAATCCACAGGGAACGAGGGTTTAAAGAGATAACCTCTATATCTTAATTATTTAAAATACTAGTCAGTCTAGGTAATGGGGGTTAGGATAAATGAAAAGAGCGGGACACACACACACACGATAAATATTCACACAAACAAAGAGAAAGCTACACTAGCTAGATAGACAGTTGGGAGGACAACGAGACAAGTTTAATAAGTTCACAAAGTCGTGTGATTCAGTTTACTGAGTGAGCTTAGGGTATTCTAAATGTGGTACACTTGATATTCGTCATCGGAGCTCGGACACTCACTACCACCCGCTATCCTGAGTTGGAATCCCGAATGGTTATGATCATTCCGATTTGGCTCTATTGCTCCAAAGTCGGACGCTGTGGGTTACGCACGAGATACTGAGTATCTACGGATGGATAGGGCTGTCACCACCTACCACCTACCACATATACGTGGGCCCGGGTGTAAACCGAGTTAGTCCTAGTCTCAGACACCACGTCTGCGACTATTCCTAATCAATCTTCCTCAGTACTAAAAGAAGTAAGGAGCGCCACGCCCCCGTCGGGACCCAGGAAGGCGCGGTTGACTTTGTCAAGCCCGGGGGAGACCCTGGCGGGCTAGACGCTTCCTTTAGCACGGCCACGGGCGGCCTTTTAGACCCTCTGCACGTATGGTGGGCCGGTACGGAATTGGCCCAAGGCCCATCTCGGGGTGGGCCGCTTATCAATCACCAACAATATTTAGACTTCTTACACAAGATCTGAAACTGTAAAAACTGCATCTAGTAGGTCAAATAGTTAATACTTGCTCCTAATCTTGGAGTCAGCATGACTTTTCAGTCAACGAGTAGTTCAACAATCTGCCATCAGACCATCAACAATGGCTTCACATATGCTGGCATGTGACCACAAAAAATGCCAGAAAATATCACCTGACCATACCTAGAGAACCAAAAAATGCAGGCCATTCCTCCCCTAGATCCAAAAGAGCAATGGAGACAATATTATCCCAACAAAATCAAAAGACAAGGTATATATAACAAATACGTGTTCTCCATCTCAATGAATCAAAAATATTTTTGTTAGGAAACAATTAGTCTCATATCTACAAAGCAGATGGCATCTCAAAACCAAAAATTAGGTAACAACCTCACTAATTATTGGTACATTTAACTGAAACTGAGTTGTAACAATCTCTGCACAATAATTGCTCCATTGATAGATAAGTAATTAAATACTAAACATAAGTAAAGAAACTATGATGAAAATGAAAATAAAGGTGCTCATAGGAATGAGCGAAACAAGCCTTGGATTGATGAACCAATTCAGTACTCAAATCTCACTGTAATTAAACCACTGGCATTTGGATGAACAAACTAGTTATTAAGGCCACAACCTTCTGTCCTCCATCCTGCAATTTTTGTTTAATTGTCTGTAGTCCAAGTCTAGCCCTCAAGTCCAAGTCAAAGTCCTACGCGGCAAATTCAATTCAATAGTCCAAGTCCAGCCAACAAGGTTAGAATTTTGAGTAGAAAATTAAACAAAAATTGCATTCTAAAACCTCAACAACTGAAACAGCTATTAACCTTTCACCTGAAAAGGCCTTGGAGATGATGCCATCGTGGAGGTAAACTTGGTTGCGGCAATGGCAGTAGTTGTAAACCTACGGCCCGACCAATTCTGCAATCACCAACACCCTCTCCTACAACTAATTTGCCAAGTCTTTAATAGAAAACTAATTTAGCAAGGCAAATATATTTTTCTTCAAATGCTACTATGTACAAATGACTCATATCGATCAGCAAGGCAAAGATTTCCTTGAATTTTATAGCTCCGGTAAGAGAAGATGTATGGGCTGACCTTTTTGTGTGTCGAAAAGACATGAGAGCAGAGTAGGAACAACTACAAGGAATAACTCATCGTCCTCTTCTTATTCCTCAAGCATAAACTTCTTAACTAGCTCCTTTGTAGTGCCCATTTGCTAACAAAGTACAAGAAATTTTTTTACTTTAATAGGTATTGATGCAATCACACAGTAATACATCCATTGGCCGTAAATGACTCTTATCTTTTTCCATCATCGTATGTGAGTGAAGTATTTTGACATGGTTACGAGGAAAAAACCACACAGCCCTCAATTGTTCCCTCAATTGTTCCTGTAGATCAATGGGTTATTTTAAGGTTTGAAGTTGGTTTCCTGTTTGTATGTTGCCTGACAAATGATTGTTTGCAAGATTCAATGTACTAAGGGATAGCAAATTACTAGTGCTTGGAGGTGTCAACTGGTGGCTGATCCGGGGGTCACCGTCGGCAATGAATATGTTTAAGGGACACGCTCAAGAACCAAGCCAGATGGTAGCGCAAGATAAGGATTTATACAGGTTTAGGCCCTCAACTCGGAGGTAATACCCTACTTCCTGTGCTCTGAGATTATGATTGTAAGAGGTGATGATGCAAAGCAAGTTATGCGAAGATGATGATGCCTATGGCCTCCACCCCTCCCTTTATATAGTGCAGGGGGATAGAGTTACACGGTGGTGCGTAGTATATGGTACCAAATTAGGTTATACCGATGCATGATATGCAAGTATTGATCTCCTAATTACATGGAGCTTGGCTATATCCTCGGGAACTTCCTTGGCGCACATGTTATACGTAACCCGAGTGGTCTCTATCTGAATCAGTCGACTTGGGTCATCCCCTATCTGTTCCCTCATGGGCCTTCTAGAGGATACCCGGAGCTAATGTAGTCCACAGTAGCCCCGAGTGCTTTACGATCGAGTCAGATGTCCGGCCGACTGGTTTCGCCAATGTCTCCTATAATCTGAAAAGAGATTGTAAAGAACTCAGAAAATCTCAAGTCTTTTGTGTTGGAGGCAACGTCTGGATTGGCAATGCCAAAACTCCAGCTTTTTTTGGCCCATTGGGCACGTCACCTCAACAGATGAATTCGGCTACTTGACATCTACCCTCGCATTGCGAAAGCAGCAATTGACCCAGCATGGGGCATGCCTTATGCCACGCAATCACATCATCCATCTTGCAGCATGCTGTAAATTATGCGTTTCAAAGAATATCAGCATCAGATGCCCGGCCTTAACTCATAAGAACCAGCACTCGGCCCAACATGGGGCGCATCTTTCAGCCGAGTGGTACCTGTCCCAACCAGAGAAGGGATCAGTTGTCGGCCCTTAAGGGCGTACCGATTGGATGTAGTTTGGCCGAGAGGTATTTGTATCCCAGTAGCGGTATACAACTGACGACTTTAAGAAGGCATACCTCCGAAACTGTACCCAAATTTCATCAACACACAACCTTGAACATGCAAAGCTGGCTAGTGACCCAACATGGGGTATGCCGTGAAATATTTTTAATGTGGCGCTTCCGGTCATATGCCCTTCAGGGTGTTCTGAGGCCGAATGAGGCTCAATGTTCACACAGTGCCACCGTTAGCGCCGTGTTAAGAAAGCCTATTAAGGGGATCGCCCTTTGCTTATTTGGCCCAAGCCCATTTTAGGGAAGGCGAAGAGTTTTAGCGCCATTCTCACACAGCCAAAGCGTCACGCGCTTCCACCGAGAAGCGCAACCGCACCCACTTTCGTCCCATCGCTATGATGGTTTCACTGTGTTCAGAATGGATTGCGAGGCACGCCCTTTGAACTTCGTGTAAAAAAAGATCCAGATGTAGCGCATTGCACCACACCCAGCCTGCAAGTCTTTTTCCTTCCCCTTTTCTTCTCCAAGCTCCCACCTCTTTCTTCCAGACCAAAATGGCTGGCCAAGGTGAGCAGATGGACAAGTGGATCACCGAGGCCTCCGCCGACGCCGCTGCGCACCCCGCCGCCCAAGCCACCTTGGAGCCCTCTGGAGGCAGTTCAGCGAGGTCACCGTGGAAATCTGCGCGGAGGAATCCATTAGGGTTCTGATCCGCGCGTTCCTGCAGCTGTACCAAATGCGTGCTCACCTCAAGGACACACTCGTGGCGGCAATGCTGGCAGATGGATGGTTTTAGAGGTGCTTTTGGCAAGCGCCTCGCCCTCCTTGTCAGCAACAAGCCCTTTTTGTCCTTTCTCCTCCATCACTACAAGAAAAGTGATTATCTATGACAAAAACTTCGTGACAATGTCAATTGTCGTCACAGAAAACTAACTTTTTGTGACGATTTTATTTCCGTCGTCACAACACACACCGCAAGCCGGTTAGCCCTGTTTTTTAGTGACGAAAGTTGGAATTTCGTCACTAAAAAATATACGAATCGTCATGGAAAATCGGACGTCATGTTGGCCTGCTACTCTCAGGCTGGTACCATACATGTATATTTATGGTGATGATATGTTTTCGTCACGATGGATGTTTTGTCCGAAATGGCTTTATTTCACGGTTTTGGGAAAATGTTGTTTTTTAAAAAAAGTAAAAGTTGTGGAACCATAGCCCCACTGTTGAATAGACGTAGGGCATGTTGGACCCACTTTTGCGTCAAAAAATAACTAAAATTAGTTTTGATAAATTTGATGAGAGAGATCACAATCTTCGAAAATGACTACAGAACACCAAAACGGTTTGACTTGTTTAAAAGTAACAAATATCCTAGTTATAAACAAAATTGTATTTTTAAGCTAAAAAATATGAGTTGATTCCTCTGCTCAATTTTTTCTTTTCAATTTTTTCAATCCTCAATTTTTCACACGTGCGGGTTCGGGCAAAATTCAAGAGCAGGCGCCCACCCTTCCCGCGTGGAATCACCCACAAAAAAATTGAAGTCACTTAAGGGTGTGTTTGGTAGCAATGACCAGCACGGTCTGGTTTTTTGTTTGGTTGGCCCGATAGGATTCCGTCGTCCCGGTCGATTGGATCAGGCTCATGCATTACAGGTATTACAGGTAGGACCGCTCGGTCCGATGAAAAACGAACAGTTCGCTTCGTCCCACTCCTCTCCCGATCGCGCCTCCCACCCAAACCGCGCCTCCTCCTCCTGTCCCAACCGCGCCGCCACCGCCATGACCTAGCTTCGCCGCCGGGGCGTGGCGCCGCCACCTCCTCTCCTGCCCCACCGCCACCTCCTTCCCTGCGCCTCCTCCTCCTCCCCCGCACAAAGCCTCCTCCTCCTCCTCCTCCACCACCACCATACATCCCCGTTGCCTCCTCCCCTTCTCACCGGCTCCACCTTCTTCCCCTTCTTCTGTTCTTGCTGATTTCTTGTTATTGCCAAAAAAAAAAGGTAAACACTTTTTCTTGTTGTTAATTTCCACCAAATCCCCGTTCCAGATCTGTTCTTCATTTCATTTTCTTGCCATTTTTCTCAATTTCTCTTAGGGTTTGGTTTGCAAGAGGACATCCGGAGAAGGTGAACGCTGCAGATTCTCAGGGTAAACACTTTCTTGATTTCATTTTCTTGTTCTTTTTCTTAATTTCTCATTGATTTTGTTCATGTGTCTTTCGCTGCAAAAAAAGAACAGGAGGAATTCATTGACCTTCCCATTACGTTGAAGATCCTACAAGCAAATCACTCCTCTTGTTGAAGCCCCTCTAGGTATACAAAGTACTGGACAGATCATTCTCCAATTGCATCTGATTTTTTTTTAGCAAGATGCCATCATGTGATTCTAAATGCCACCCAATTGTCTCATACTAATGTCCAGACTAATCTGTTAGCTGGTGTTCATCATCTTTTCGCCAAGACAACTCCCTGGCAATTTTGAGTGTGTGTATATATAACTAGATAAAGGTACCCAAATTGTAATGCAATTTGAATGTTAGGTTGTCATCAAGACAGTGATCTCACATTAGTTCAATTGATAATGTTGATGGTCTAAATCAGTAATTACTGATGGTCTAGATCAGTAAATGCTTTTATTTTGCATGATTATTGTTCCAGATTTCTTTAGCCTTATTAGTTGTGATTGAGTTCAGATACTAGAAAATGTTTAGTCACTGCATGATTGCAAAGACAACATCAATGTTTAGTGGTACTAGATGATTGCAGAGAAGAATATTTAGCTTTATACTGATCAATAAGCTTGTTCTTTGTATCTACAATAACCTATCTGGGACGGTTATGTTACTTCTGTGTGCTTGTAGATTTTTAGTAGTTGATGACATCTATAAAATGGTCTGTACATGTTAGATTTATGCCATGCATTGATCTTCTAATTTGTTCTTGTCTTACATGCCTTCATGCACCACATTTCTTGATTTTCATTTTCGTTTTTCTAATGAAATAAAATTCCATTTGTTTCTGTATCATTCAGGAGGTTGCAATGTTTTTTTAAGAAGTTGATCTGGAGCTAGAACCTGAGATTCTTCCGGACTTCATTGGGTGTCTCTTTGACCGAAGATGAGCATGACCGGTTCCTATTCCTGGAAAACAAGCCTGTTGAGTTTCAGATGAGGGATGAGGCACAATCCTGGAGCTGGGAGCGAATTAGTGAAAAAAACCTGTATGGAAACTGAATGCTCTGCTGCTCAGGAGCAGTTCGTGTATGGAAACTGAATGCTCTGTGTCGTAATGATTTAATTTGCGTGTAAATTTGGTAGCGTCGACATGCACCGATGTAATGAACTAGC
The DNA here is from genome assembly GCA_005191435.1 of Raddia distichophylla. NCBI lineage: Eukaryota > Viridiplantae > Streptophyta > Magnoliopsida > Poales > Poaceae > Raddia > Raddia distichophylla. The sequence continues at coordinate 319,090 of SPJY01001884.1, forward strand.
AAGCAGATGACACATCACCTGACACCCTGAATGGTGTGCCACCGGCAAGTCGACGTGGCATCGTTTTATGACGATTTTTTTTGTCATACAAAATTAAGTCAACGCTCTCCTCTGTCAGGCCAACCGTGTTTTTTGTGACGATTTTGAGTTTTTCCATGACATTTTAGCTGTTTTACATGACGATGTACTTTTGTCATAAAATGGATCTCTTCAATGACGCAACCAGAATTCGTCACAGAAAATTGTATTTTCTATGACGAAAATAACCATTCTGTCAACAAAAACTTTCTGTGACGCACATACCATGACAAACCTGTTTTCGTCATAAGATCGTCATAAAAGATCTACAGTGACAATTATGTGACTAATGATGACGAATTTATATTGTCATCGATAATTACTTTTCTAGTAGTGCATGAACCAGTAACGAGCCCTAGCTCATTGTGCTGTGCCACGGAGAAATATGTAAATGGGCCTAAGAGCCATTATATATGAAAAATCTTTTGGAAGCTTCATGAGATTTCTCTTGCATTCATCTTCTGGCTTCAATATCGAATTCACGACTAACATTGTCTCCATCCTAGTAGTTAGATCCATGCGTCTCCGAGACCAGCGTCCAACACTCAAACGAACCTCTCGGGAAAAATCACTCGGCCACCCGAGTGGTTATCCGAGCTTTCTCAAAGAGGCCGCTGTTGGCGATTCTTATGCCTATTAGAGTTTTAATCCGCAAGCGCACGGATATCGCAGTAGCTTTCACCATGGAGTATTCCTAAGGTATCGATTTCCCACGTGGAACGAAAAGTTTCTATTTTCTATACTTATTCACCCGGATGGATATGAGAATGGTGATATGGAACAACAATGGGATAAATGTATTTCAGATCAAGAGGCTCTTCGGACACCAGTCAGAAAGGTTCAAGTTTTATTCTTGTTTAATTTGCGACTCTGAATCGGAGCTCAGATACTCACTACCACCCGCTATCCTAAATTGGAATCCCAAATGGTTATGATCGTTCCGATAGGGCTCAACTGGTCTACAACTAACGAGGCTGATTTCATAAAGTCTAAGCCGGATAATAGGGTTGTCACCACCTATTACCTACGACACGTCCATTGAAGCAGGTGCCTACCGGCTACTAACTAGTCCAAACACCACGTTTGTACCTAGTAGAAATATGTACCAAGGATGTCACTTCGATACGCACCCCTTACATCCAATACTAATCTCTAAGTGGACCATTAAGCACAAAGATCTTAGCACTCAAGAATAGTACGGGCCTAATACCAATAGAGATAAAATAAATAGAATGAACTTGATGATCAGATAAAATGAGACCGAGTGTTACCGAAAGAAGACGGAAGCGGAACCCGCATCCAAGTCCAGCTCCGGAGCTCTAGTGAGGGATACTGACACTCCGGCTCCTCCCCTACACTAACTCTCCTCTCTCTCCTACTCTACTTGAGAGTAGCACAACTCTACTTCACTTTTTCTCCCTCTCAATTGTGTTGCTCTTTTGTTGTTCATCTTCATGAAGGAGATCACCTCCTTTATAGGCCACCGTGACCAATAGAGAGTTGCCACGACTTGGGACAGGTGTCACAAGCTCCTTGCCGAAGGGGGAATCCAAAGGGATCAAGAGGTGGGTCGGCCGGCCTAGGGTGGGTCGGCCGGCCTGCCTTTGTCGATCCCGGCCCTCCAATTTGCCTTGGATGCTCCTTGTGCAGTGTAGATCTTTTTCCTAGGTCGGTTTGGCAGTTGGAGACCGGTAGCATCGGGTTTCTTTAGAATCCTATGCATAACTTGAGAAGCACTCCTCTTTCTGGATCAAACCGACTGAAATCAACGGCTTGGATGTGCTCTAGGATCCCTTGTAGAAGCCCTGGTGCGACCCTGGCCTGACTGGACGAGGGAGCTGGGTCGGCCGGCCCACTTTTTTGCTCGGCTCGGGCCTAGTTTCGCTCAGTGGGTCCCTACATGTAAAATCTTACCAAAACTCGTGGAACTCTGTAAATTTGCACAATTTTAGTTCTAGTTCCATTCATTTCACCAAATGTTGACGGTCAGAATCATATTAATTGTTATCGAAATTGATCGTCAACAGCCGCATTCCAGCGTCAGACAAAGCCCGGCTTGAAATGCGGTACATGGCCCATTTAGTATTTTAGGAACAGGGGAACAAAGTCAGTTCACCACGCCCATTCTTCACGCCAGTATTTTCGTCCTTCCCAGCGAACTCCGCCGCTAGGGTTATCCTTCTTCACGTTCTCCGCCGCCACCGTCGCCGATTAGCAATGGCTCCTCCGTCTCCCTCCACCCGAAAAGCAACCAAGAGCGCCAAGGAGTGGATGAAGTCCATTACGACCGATTGGATGCTGCAAAGACTGGTATCCACCGGGGGAACCGCCGGGGTACTCCCCTTGGAAGAGCTGATCTTGTGGCGTGCCGCTGCCGGTGAATCTTCCCCCACCCCTCGATCCGACGAGGTTGTGGTCTTCGAATCCTTCTTCCTTGGCGGCTTCGGCCTTCCCTGCTCTTCTTTCTTCCGAGGGTTATTTCATTTCTATGGGAATCGAAGTGACTCACCTTAACCCCAATTCTATTTTCCAAATAGCGATCTTTATTCGCATCTGCGAGACGTATCTCGGAATCGCGCCCCACTTCGATCTCTTCAAAAGTCTTTTCCTTCTCAAACCCTTTCCCAACAAAACTTCTCCTAGAGCCGTATGCGGCGCTGGATTTCAGCTGCAGGAAGGGGCTAAGAAATTTTATTTTGATCTTCCAATGAGGGCCTCGAACAAGGGCTGGCATGCCGAATGGTTCTTTTGCGCCAATCTGCCCCTAGTCCTTCCTTTGTTTTCCGAGGAATGCCCTACAGTCAACGTCTCCTGGTCCTCTCCCCATGGCCCATGCCGAAAGCGAAGGGAGCCAAGTCCAGGAACTGCTCACCCTCCTCGGAAGACTGAAGTCCATAGGGCTGACCGGCATCAGCATAGTGTTGAACTACAACGTCCACCGTGTCCAGACCATCAAGGATAGGGTACATCTCAGATTTGAGTATTGAGGACTCCAAGATGCCACTCGGGAAAGCGAAGAGCCAATCTCTCACAAGGCCTTGATCGGTCGAGTGACAGAACTCTTCACCCCGGGCTCGATTATAGAGAACGAGAATTGTCCGGCCACGTACTGTTTGTCGTATCCTCCTCCAGTGGTAAGCAAGAAATCCCTTTCTCCACTTGCTGTGGTCTAGGAAATTCTTTTATAATTGATATGATCTGATCTTTGCACAGGGACGCAGCGCATTCTTCACCACGTATCCTATCCCCGCATCTCCTAGCCACAAGGAGGCACCGCACAAACATCCTGCAGAGAACTCGGCTGATGCCCCTCCGCCCAAGAAGGGCAAGGGAGTTGTCCTGAGGGACTCGGCCAAGGATGATGATGAAGATGACATCCCACTACTGTACCGTCGTCGCCCAAGTCCGAAGCCTAGACGAGCTCCCTCTAGGCGATCTCCAAGCCCTCCAACTCCTCCGTCTGCCGGCCCGGAGGCCACACTAGAGGCTAAAAAGCCTTCCGGCTCTGCCCCGAGTGGTCAACCCACTCGGGTGGGAACCAAATTTGTTCCATCGCGAAGGTTTCCCCTCACAACTTTATTCCTCATGGCTTGTAAAGAAACCAGGGTATCAAAAATCTTCAAATACTTGTAGGAAACCTGTCTTGGGCGCCATGCAAGATAAGTGCAGCACCAAGACGCCAGCTCCTGCTCCTCCAAAATCTGACTGCTAAACTGAGCCTACTCCAGATGAAGACCCAGCTCCGCGCACAGCACCTCAACCTGCTTCCCCACCATCCTCTACAGCTTACCAATCCTCATCGGCAAATGGTAAGATCCCAGCCCCGGCTCCAGGAAGCTCAGAGCCGGAGATCGAGGTGATTCCTCGCCCCTGAAAGGAACATTACGGCCTAGAGGGGGGTGAATAGGAAATTTTTAATTTCTTTGGGTTATAATTGATTAAGCAACAAGATTAAGAGTGACCCAATTCTAGATTCTAGTGCACGATTAAGCGGAAGCAAATTAAATTGCACGCACTAGCAATCTAGTTCATCTCACCAAAGCAAACAAGCAAAACAAGCGAAAAGTAAATGCGGAAGTAAAAGAGACAAGAGGGGTGACGGTGTGTTTTCACCGAACCACAGCAAATCACACCCCTATCAGATTTCTATCCTGCTAGCCGATCAGCCGAGTTCGATCCGATTCGAGCGTCGGGCACGGCAAAGAGCGACATGTAGGAATTACCCAGGTTCGGACCCCCTCGCGGGTAATAGTCCTACTCCTGCCGAGCCTTAGCTCTTTTCTTGTTGTGGTTATGTGGAAGTGATTACAGAATGCTTCCTCTTCCCCCACTCTTTCTCTCTCCTTCCCTTTTTATACAAGTCGTGCGTCGGCGGAGAGAGCCAAGGGGGATGGTCCTACAGTACACAGAGTACACTGATAAGATTTGAGAGACAAGACAGGAGAGACGAAAACGTGCTGCTGCTGCCGACCGGCGCCGCCCACGCGCGCTTCGCAAGTGGCCTCTGACTCGTTTGAACGCGCCGATGAAAGAACAGGCGGGGCCCAACTTGCACCGTCTGACGCGGGCGGCCAGCCTGAAGACTGCCAAACTCTCTCTCTGCCGGTCAATTCTGCAGAGCCACAGTGACAGTTGAGCAGACCCACAGAGGTCATTGTGGCGGTAATCATCTCTTCCTTGATCCATCCGCGCGTGATGTCGCATTTAATGCGCCTGTCCTTCGCAGCGGGGGGGAGCCTTCGCCCAGACGAATCCCCTCGGGACGCTTCCTGCCTCGCGGGCCCCACCTGCCAGTGAGGGGGCCTCCCGCGCTCGCCCCGCGCGCTGGGGCCTGATCGCCCGCCTGACGCGTGGGGCCCTTGCCTGACGCGCTGAGGGGCTCGCCCGCGCGCTGGGGCCTGGTCGCCCGCCTGACGCATGGGGCCCTCGCCGGACGCGGTGAGTTGCTCGCCCGCTCGTTGGGGCCTGGTCGCCCGCCTGACGCATGGGGCCGTTGCCGGACACGCTGAGGGGCTCGCCCACGCGCTGGGGCCTGGTTGCCCGCCCGACGCGTGGGGCCCTCGCCAGACGCGCTGAGGGGCTCGCTCACGAGCTGGGGCCTGGTCGCCCGCCTGACGCGTGGGGCCCTCGCCTAATCTTCCTTTGGACTCTTCATACCCCGGCATTTACTGTACCGACAAGGGGTGACATGGTATTTGTTTCACCGAAGTTCGGTGTCACCATCCCTACTCTCCGTTGAGGCTAGCCCTTGCGCAGAAGGACCGGCTCCCTCTTGAGCCACACGCCTCGCTTACTCCCCGGTAGTCGTTCCGCCACTCCGGCGAGGTGGACTCCGTCACCTTCACACCGACTCGAGAGTAGCGACACTCCAAGGCCTACTCCCAAGCCCACACCTCCAAGAAAACACCATCTTCAAGAGTAATAAGCCCGAATTGCCTCGATCATGTCAAATCGAAGGACTTTCATGAAGCTCGGTTTTGGGGAAAGGTAGGTGGTGGATGAATTGGTGTAGGAATGGCTCTAGAACACCCCTAAGATGAGTAGATGATGGCTATAAGTGAAGTGGGGCAACAAACCTCAATAATGGCAGCCTACCCATGTCAATAAATACCCCTAGGAGAGGAGCTAGCCGTTGGAGCTCGGGAAGACTCCAAAAACTAGCCGTTACAGTACCGTCGGACCCGGTCCGATGGTCACCGGACCCGGTCCGATGGCTGCAACCAGGCCTCCGACTCGGCTGACACACACTGTCGGACCCGGTCCGACGGAGCTTTAAGCGCTGGAAAACAAGCACTGTCGGACTCGGTCCGACGGGACCAGACCCGGTCCGACGGCTCCGGACTCGGTCCGACAGGCAACAGAAACCTGAAACTAGGGTTTGGGCTAGGAGACCCAGTCCGGTGGCGACCGGACCCGGTCTGATGGACACAAAAAATATCCGGTTCAGGAGATTTTCAAAGAATTGAGATCTCTAAATATTTTGTGGATGGCTTGAGGGCTAGGGCAAAGAGAAACTTGGCATGATCGAAACGTTTAGACCCCTCTTGAAGCATGGGCGATAAAATAAAGACCTAGCTACTCCTAACCCTACGCATGACCTCTTCGCTCGCCCGGTCATGCTTAGATTGTCTTAAAGCAGCTCAAATGTTTGCCGAGGCCTCGCTTGGGTTCCATGAAACGTCCAAGAACTCCCTAGCGTAAAAGTATACGTCATCAATGCCGCTAAACGAATTAGGACTCAACGATGCTCACAGCCCCTCCGCTAGTGCCAATCATCCTCCCCTCCGAGTGAAATGGAGGAAAGAGATGGAAGGCTATGAGGTCGATGACGAGCAGGAGGCCGAAGAATGGGAGATGCTGCAGAACATATCGAAATTCAGTGCCAACATACTTGAGGTAGAGATGCCTTCATGTGTTGAATTCTCGTTTTACACAAAAGAATCCGACTGATCTTCCCTCCTGTCCCCACGCAGCGCATGAGCAAGAGGTCCAATCAGAAGTCTATGTACGTGCGAAGAGCCGTAGGCAAGCTGAAGTCTCGTGACGAATTTGACAACGCACTGTATGCACTCAAGTCGTAGTACCGTGGCGAGATCGAGGAGCTCCGAAGGGAAATCACTGAACTCCGACTCCGCCACATAGAAGAAGCCAATGCCATCCAAGGTGATTACCTCCGAACGATATTAAACTCTTATGCAATTCTAGAACGCTCCTATGAGATTGATCCTTCATATGTGCCTTTGTACTAAGCTTTGAGGGAAAACCAGCAGGTGATGGAGGCGAGACAGAAGGCCATGGAGGGAGAAGTCTTCCTAGCCAGCACCCAAGCCAACAGATCAGCGAAGGAGCTGGAAGGTAACTTTCTGTCTCTGGCTCTCCCTGGCTCAACCCCACTAAAGCCCAACTAGTTTATGATGTCCGACTGGTTGTGCAGCCTATCAGCAAAAACCAAGGCACAATTCCAAGTCTTCGACGAGAAGGTGATGTCCGCCAATGAGCTATGCGACCGCGCTCTGAAGGCGGCGGCTCCAGCACTCCAGTATCTCCATCCTAAATACGAGCTGCCGTCAAGTGCTAAATCTTCATGGCGCAACTTGAAGACATTCCCGCACAGATCAAGGTCTTCGCAAGGCAGGCGGCAACAACTTGCACCAGCCAAGCTTTGTCTATTACGAAGTCGAACTATCCCGGCATAGACCTCGAAGCCGTGTGAGAAGGATTTGCCTGCGACGAAGAACAGTCCTCCGCTCTTATGGAAAAAGTCCGGGAGATCTCAGCCGCGTTGGCAAGACATTTGACTTTGTAAACGATTTAACTCCTGAATGTTTACTTGATCCTCAATGCCTCTTGATCTTTAATTTATCTGAGTATGTGATTTATCCTCTTTTCGTGTAACGCTTCTACCGACTAGTCCAGCCCTCGAGTGCTAGGAATAAGCACTTGGCCTTCTCCCTATGCACATACCGAGCGACTAAACGTCGTCTTTGACAAGCATGAGCGCCACTACTCATGAATTTTCAAAACGCCAAAATTCGATCAACACATGTAAAGAGAAAACACACGATGCTTGAATACAAGACTTACGAATAAAAACGACGTAGCTGCTCAATATTTCTGGTATTAGGCACGTCTGATCCGTCTTCTCGCTTTAGCCAGTAAGCCCCCGGGAGTGTCACCTCGTCAATCACATAGGGGCCTTCCCAAAGTGGGGAGAGTTTGTGCTCGTGCTTCCGATTCCTTCGGAGGACCAGATCTCCTTTAGTGAACGCACGGCCCCAAACGTTGCGTTGATGATAGCGACGCAAGCCCTGTTGGTATTTAGCCGACTGGATCATTGTTGCTTCCCTGGACTCCTCGAGCCTGTCTAGGTCCTCCATTCTTCTTTCATCCAACTGGTTGTTGTCGTAGTTGCTCACCCGTGGAGAGCGGACCTTCAATTCAGTCGGGAGGATTGCTTCCGAGCCGTAAACTAGGAAAAAGGGTTTTGCCCGGTCGCTCGACTTGGGGTTGTTCTAAGCCCCCAGGGAACCAAAGGAAACTCCTTAACCCAGCGCGTGGCGTACGGCTTTAGGCAGTCGAAGATCCTTGCTTTGAGTCCTTGTAGGATTAACCCATTGGCACGTTGAACCTGCCCTTTGCTCCTTGGATGGGCCACAGAGGCATAGCAGATTTTGATGCCCAGCTCCTCGCCCCAGTCCTGGAATTCGCTCCTCTTGAACTGAACGCCATTGTCGGTGATGATGCGATTAGGCACGCCAAAGCGTACGACAATGTCCCGGAAGAACTCGTGTGCCTTGGCTGCCGTGATGTCAGTGACCGGTTTGACTTCAATCCACTTTGTAAACTTTTCGATGGCGACGAAGAGATGAGTGAATCCACCTTGCACTCGCTTGAGAGGCCCTACCATATCTAGATTCTAGACAGCGAACGGCCAAGAGATCGGAATCGTTTGTAGATCTTGGGCCGGCTTATGAATCTGCCGTGCAAAAAACTGGCAGCCTTCGCATTTGCGTACTATATCTTCCGCATCTGTTACTGCGGTTGGCCAGAAAACCCTTGTCGATAGGCTTTCCCAACCAGAGAGCTTGCTGCCGCGTGATGTCCATACTCCCCCGAGTGGATGTCCCTCAATAGATCCCTGCCCTCTTGCACGGATATGCAATGCCTTAGTACTCTGGGACTGCTTTTTTGAAAAAGCTCATCCCCGATTACCTTATAGTTTTTGCTTCGGCGTGTAATGCACTCGGCGAGGTTGCGATCTTCTGGCAACTCATCGTGGAGGACATAATTTAAATATAGCTATGTCCACCTGTGGTTAATTGATAATACCTCCGACTCGTGCTACTCGTCCTTCAATTCTTCCGGCGGGGTTGGCAGCTTGATGGAAGACTTGCGCAAGTCCCCAACGAAAACACCAGTCGGGACTTGCGCCCGACTGGATCCCATCCTCGCCAGTTCATCTGCTGCTTCATTGTCTCGTCGGAGTACGTGAGCTAATTCCAGCCCATCGAATTTGTCCTCCAATTTCCGAACCGCCTGGCAATATACCGCCATGTTGTTGCCGATACAAGACCACTCATTTTGAACTTGATTGACCACGAGCTGGGAATCCCTGCGTACCATTAACAACCGTATGCCCAGCGATATGGCCATGCATAGCCCATCGATGAGTGCCTCGTACTTGGCAGCGTTGTTACTAACTGGAAATAGGATCTGGAGGACGTATCGTAGCTTCTTTCCAATCGGAGGTATGAGCAAAATCCTAGCCCCCGCGCCGCTGAGCACGAGGGAACCATCAAAGTACATCGTCCAATACTCGACATTTTCCTTTGCTGCTGGGATCTGGGTCTCTATCCACTCTGCGACGAAATCGGTGAGTGCCTGAGATTTGATGGCTAGCCGAGGCCTGAACTTTAGTTCAAAGGCTCCAAGCTCGACTGCCCACTTCGTAATTCTCCCGGTGGCTTCCCGATTACGAAGAATACCTCCAAGCGGGAAGGAAGTGACCACCGAAATCTCATGATCTTGAAATAAATGCCTAAGCTTCCGTGACGTGATTAGTACGACATACAAAAGCTTTTGAATATGGGGGTACCTTATCTTGGAATTGCCCAATACCTCGCTTACGATGTAGACCGGGCGTTGTACCTTTTGGAGGGAGCCTTGCTCGTCCCGTTCCACCACCAACGCGCTGCTTGCTACATGAGTCGTGGCACCGATGTAGAGTAGGAGGGGCTCCTAGGGCATGGGAAGGACCAACACCGGTGGCGTAGCGAGGAATTTCTTTAAGTCTTCGAAGGCTTCTTGTGATTCCGCCATCCACTAAAAACCGTCTTGTCGGCGTAGGAGCTTAAAGAAGGGCATGCCACGCTCCCCGAGTCGGGAAACGAATCGGCTGAGTGCCACAATGCGTCTAGTGAGCTTCTGCACATCCTTCTGACTGGTCAGGGCTTCATCTTCATGATGGCGCTGACCTTTTTAGAATTGGCTTTGATCCCCTGGTGTGATATAATAAATCTGAGTAGTTTACCAGATAGAACCCCAAAAACGCACTTCTCGGGATACAATTTCATCCGATATGCCCTTAGGCTCTCGAATGTTTCGTTCAAATCTATTATGATATCTAACTTTGTTCGTGTTTTCACGACGACGTCGTCGACGTAGACCTCCACGTTGCGGCCGAGCTGAGTGTGAATACACCGCTGTATTGCGCTGATAAGTCGCACCAGCGTTTTTCAGCCCAAACGGTTTTGTGATATAGGAGAAAGCACCAAAAGGCGTAATAAATGATGTCTTGATGCAGTCCTCCTCCTTCAGTCTAATCTAGTGATAACCTAAGTAAGCATCCAGAAAGCTTAGGAGCTCGCACCCGGCGGTGGAATCTATGCGGGGGAGCCCAAAAGGATCCTTGGGACAGGCTTTGTTGAGGTCGGTATAGTCAACGCACATTCGCCATGTCTTCTTCTTCTGCACCAGGACCGGGTTTGCCAGCCACTCGGGATGATACACTTCTTTGATGAACCGTGCTGCCAGCAGCTTCGTGATCTCCTCCCGAATGGCGCCCTTCTGATCTGGCGCAAATCTTCTCAGGCGCTGCTTGATTGGCCGCGCCTTTTCGTCAACGTGGAGAGAGTGCTCGATTACATACCTCGGAACAACAGGCATGTCCGAAGGCTTCCAAGGAAACACGTCCTGGTTTGCCCGGTGGAAAGTGATGAGCACGTCTTCCTATTTGCTGTCAAGCCCAATCCCGATCACGACTGTTTTGGCCGGGTCAGACGGGTCCAACAGTATCTTCTTGGTTTCTTCGGCTGCTTGGATGGAAGTCTTGGCCTGCTTCTTAGCGGGAATGTCTCCTTCCTCCTAAAGGGATGCGACCTCTTGCCGAATCTTTTCCGTCCCAGCCGATGTGTCCAGTGCTTGCGCCATCTCGCAGCTTTCGCTGTCGCAGACGATAGATTGTTTTACATCGCCAGGGATGGTGATTACACCATTGGGACCCGGCATCTTCATGACATGATAAGTGTAATTAGGGACGGCCATGAACTTGGTGATCCTCGGCCTTCCCAAGATTGCATGATATGCTGTCTCGAAATCGGCAACTTCGAAGCTGAGACTCTCGGTCCTATAATTGTCTTTGGTTCCAAACGTGACAGGCAACGAAACCTGCCCGAGTGGTATCGCAAACGTTCCGGGAAAGACACTGTGGAATGGGGATGACCCCTGCCGCAGCTCGGAGCGAGGAATCTTCATTTGATCCAGAGTCTTGACGAAGAGGGCGTTAATCCCACTCCCCCCATTGACCAGGACCCTCTTTAATTTGTTTCCTCGAACGACCGGATCCAGCACCAAAGCATACCTCCCGGGGAAGGCGATCCGGTCTGGGTGGTCTGATCGATCAAAGGTGATGAGTACCTTTGACCAGCGCAGGTATTTAGGGACTACGGGCATGATTGCTGACGGCGTGCTCTCCGCTCAACCACTGCGGATCACACCCCTATCAGATTTTCTAAATCGCTAGCCGACCAGCTCGCGCTCGGTTCGATTTGAGCGTCGGGCACGAGGAGGAGCGACTCACAGGGTTTACCCAGGTTCGGACCCCCTCGTGGGTAATAGTCCTACTCCTGCCGAGCCTTAGCTCTTTTCGTGTTGTGGTTGTATGGAATGTGATTACAGAACGTTGGAACCCCCTCTCGCTTCTCTCTCCGCCCCTTTTATACAAGCCTTCGAACTGGCGGAGAGAGCCGAGGGGTAGGCAGTACAGTACTCTCAGTACACTGATAAGACACGGGGGACGGGACCGGAGAGACGAAAACGTGCTGCTGCCGCGCCGCGCCGCCCACGCGAACTTCGCAAGTGGCCTCTGACCCGTGTGAACACGCCGGTGACAGGACGGGTGGGCCCCAGCTTGCGCCGCCTGACGCGGGCGGCCAGCCTGATGATGGCGAACTCTCTCTCTCTGCCGGTCAATTCCTCTTCGCCACAGTGACAGCTTGACAGACCCGCAGAGGTCACTGTGGCGGTAATCATTTCTTCATCTGTCTATCCGCGCGTAATGTCGCATTGAATGCACCTGTCCTTCGCTGCGGAAGAGAGCCTTCGCCCAGAAGACTCCCTTAGGACGCTTCCTGCTGCGCGGGCCCCACCTGACAGTGAGGGACCTCTCACGCTCGCCGGGGGGGCTCGCCCACACGCTGGGGTCTGGTCGCCCGCCTGACGCGTGGGGCCCTCGCCGACATCCCGAGGGGCTCGCCCACACGCTGGGGCCAGGCCGCCCGCCTGACGTGTGGGGCCCTCGCCCGGCGCTTGAGGGGCTCGTCCACACGCTGGGGCCTGGTCGCCCGCCTGACGTGTGGGGCCCTCGCCCGGCGCTTGAGGGGCTCGTCCACACGCTGGGGCCTGGTCGCCCGCCTGACGTGTGGGGCCCTCGCCCGGCGCTTGAGGGGCTCGTCCACACGCTGGGGCCTGGTCGCCCGCCTGACGTGTGGGGCCCTCGCCCGGCGCTTGAGGGGCTCGTCCACACGCTGGGGCCTGGTCGCCCGCCTGACGTGTGGGGCCCTCGCCCGGCGCTTGAGGGGCTCGCCCACACGCTGGG
>SPJY01001884.1:334507-353682 GCA_005191435.1 Raddia distichophylla
GGCGCTTGAGGGGCTCGCCCACACGCTGGGGCCTGCTCGCCCGCCTGACGTGTGGGGCCCTCGTCCAGTCTTCTCTGGGACTCTTTACACCCTGGTATTTATTACAACGACACGTGCTACCCCCTCAAGATCCACGAAGCTCGCGACCATGGCATGGCAGAGATCGAGGGCGACGGAGCTCGAGGTGGTGCGACGACGAAGCACTAGGACATGCATGGCGCCATGATGGAGCTCAAGGTAGAAGTGGAGGGGAGAGAGATTAAGGGTGTCGGGGATAGAATTACGGCCCATTGCCATGGCCCACTCCCTGACGGCCCAATCGAACAGCCTACCAGGGCCCAGCTCCCTGGAAGGTTCTATCTGGCCCATATGCATCCTGCCGAACAGCTTCTTGGCTGGCACGGTGCGTAACGGCCTAGGATTCTGTTTGAGTGCTACTCGAACAAAGAGTTCTGCACGGCTACGTGAAGACCCGGACTTGGTTTCCCGGATTGGATTAGGAGTCGTGATCCCCAAGATTAGGAGATTACCTTATCTACCGTGGGTTGTATTTGGCATGTATGAGTTCGTTACGATCTCGTAGTTAGCCCGGCCCGATATTCCTCGGTAGGTCGGTTTGCTCCGTACTATATAAACAGGGCACCTACGGCGTTTAGAGGGACCCTGGCCATTAGATTTCACATACTACTCGCCGAGACCTGCTGATCTCGCCGAGTTCCACCTGTAATCCTCTTTGATATAAAGAAAGGCTGGACGTAGGGCTATTATCTCTCCCGAGAGGCCTGAACCAGGATAAAAACCCCCGTCTCCTGTCCGTTGCTGTTCGTGGTTGTTCGGCGTGACTCCTATCTCACTTCTAAAGAACCTTGGTTGACTGGGGTCAATATCCCAACCGTCGACAAATCTCTTGTATGTGATGTTTATGAGTTAGCTAAACATAAAGGGGTATCTATCATAGTAGAGGTTTAAGAAGTCTTGCTCCTTTTGTTATGATTCACTTCGATGTTTGGGGGCCCCGTGAGGTTAACACCATATCTGGACATAGATGGTTTGTGACCTTTGTTGATTGCTTTAGCTGTTATACATGCTCTACTTGTTTAAGCATAAAAAATGTTGTTTTCTTTGTGTTCAAAGATTTTTATGCTCTTATTCAAAATCAATTTGGAGTAGCTATTAAATGCTTATGTTCTAATAACGGTAAATAATACATTAACCTAGATTTTGGTAAATTTCTTACTACCCATGGTATTGGACACCAAACATCTTGTGTTAATACTCCCGAACAAAAAGTTATTGCAGAGGGAAAAAATTGACATTTACTCGAAGTTGCATGCTCTCTTATGTTTACAATGAATGTTCCTAAGTTTCTGTTGGACTATAAAAAAATTAATTAAGCCTGATAATTAATCCCATAATTAATTAATTAAATAATCTCATGGATAATTATCGAATCGGATAAGGATCCCAACCAATTTTATCTCCAGCCGGTTGTTGCATCAATCTGCTATTTTTCCTACCCTTGGAGGCCGGCGCTATCCGGATCGAGAGGCGGCGGCGCGGTTCCCTTCCTGCCCATCAAGTGACGATGTGGCGCCTTACCTGCGGCATGGGACGGACCGACGGTGTTTGACCTCCTCCCTCACCAACAACAGCGACGGTGGCCTCCCTTCCCCGGAAACGGTTCGGCGCACGACGACGACCTCGACTCTTCGGCGGACTCCACGACGCGGCCGCAGCGACGTTCCGCCACTTGCCCTCAACACGGCGACTCACTCTTCATCGGCCAAAGAATGGCGGCGCAGGCCTCTGCTTCACTACCTTCATCCTCCTTGGTGCGAGTTCTTCACACCACGGTGCCGCAACACGGCCCAGCGACGCGGGACTTTTACGGCATCCATGGCGCTGCATGATTCCTAGATCGCGGCGTTGGAAACATCGTGTACATGAAAACATCTATGGGGTGATGCATGTGCATGTTGTGTGTATTTACTTGACCCATGCTGAAGCCGGATTCATATATACGATTGAGAGCACTCCGGTTGAAAGCCAAAGCATCGTTGTGCACTTCGTTGCTAATATATGTGAAGCCGCTGTGACCGGAGACGTCGAAGATCCATTTCGGTGAGCGGGCTAATCAATAACTGTGACTAGCGTGAATAAGCCCACATCTCTTGGGCATGTGCGTTGGCGCCATCGTCATCCTTCTAGCACGCCCTGCATTGCTAAGCCTGGGAAGCTACGGTCGATCTTTATAAAGGCGTCAACAGCAGAACACTCCGCTTCGCAATATACGACGGCTGGTGCCCTACATGGCACTGTTCATCATCATCGACATCGAGCGAAGAGACGCGGCCAACATAGCGTAAAAACGTCGTTTTGCCTTAGCGGAGTCACATTCCGTTAAGGGAAATTACCCCCAACTTGTTCACGACCAAAAACGGAGGAGCCTAGAATGACATCACAAAAGATAAGGAATTTTCCTTAGCGGAATCGTGTTCCGCTAGGGAGAATTGCCATGAATCCCAGTCCCCAAAGTTCTTTAATGGAATCACGTTCCGCTCGAGGAAACGGAAGATGTTCGACAACAGCTCCTTCGACAATCACGAAAGCTGTCCAATGTCCATCTCCAGCGTCAACGCCAAATGACTGCCACATCGCTTAACGGAATACTCTTCCATCCCAACAAATTCGGCCCCGAAGGAGAATAAGACCCTGAAGGCGAACGGTATCGTGGAGATCCCAATTCCACAGTGTCGATCTACATATCGCTCAAACAAACACCTCCCAGAAGGTGAACAAGACCTTAAAGGCAGTGGTATCGTGGAGATCCCAATTCCACGATGTCGTCATATATCTCCTACTCTGACAAACAAGACCCTGAAGGCCAGCGATATCATGGAGATCCCAATCCCACGGTGCTGATCTATGTTCCACTCCAAAAAAATCAAGACGATGGTGATCAAGACCGTTAAACTCAACACTCAACCTTGGACGCGCTGGAATATCTTCGATGACGCCAACGAGCCATCTACCTCAACTCCGAGTCAAGTGCTAATCCATGCATTCCCCAAGTTCGAGTACAACAACGTGGCGCCTGAAGATACAAAATCAAGCGACACGGGCGGGCATAGCCATACGACGGCTGTTCTAGGCACTGCATGGGCCGTGTGACCCCATGTATTCTACCGTTGCCAAACTACACACTACATCCACCCCATCACGGTGAACACATGACAAAGAGAAGAAGAAGACAGCCTCGCGGCTTAATCGAAGGTGTTTCGTGTATCCACACGCGGATGTAATTAACTGGGTAGCCTTCCGAAGGCCCCAGAATTATGAACACTACAATCATCTACACAGATGTCCAACTTAATATGGCTACGGAGCACAACTCAACGAGAACTTGTGTTTTATTGTCAATTAATAAAATATCAGCATTCCCATCCCCTCTTTTGTGTGTTTTTAAAAATGCACTGGCACACCCGCGCGCATTTTCGGCTGCGGAATTTGTATGTGTCACAGTTTCCATGGGGGCAAAGCCATAAAAACATCAACTTATTTAAAAAAAACGTATAACTCTTTGTGTTTTGAACCATAAGACTCCTGCAGAACATCTTCTAAAGTGAAATGAGTTTGGTGTTTCTCCAAAAGTTTTTGGGTGTGTGTGTGTTTTGTTCATGATTATTGAATCTCTTCAGATATTCTTCTACCCAAAAAGGCTATAGGTGTTGGTGTCCTTCTGAACGTCCTTTTTTTTAAAGCATGGATGTCACTTTTCGTGAGCATGAAGTTTATTATGGCCCAACCAATGAGATTGGAATTACACTTTCCCCACCTAAAGTGCAACAAGAGGGGGAGATTAACTCTTGTCATGAGGACATGGAAGGATTGCATGAACCTTCATCACTACCTTCACCAGATGTTGAGTCTCTTATGCAAGGAATCCCAGGTACCAATTCTCTCTCCCCTAGTCTTTTTGCTCCTAATAGGACCATAGGGAAAAGTGTCAATCAACCACTCATACCTTCATATCAAACCAATGATTTACCCATTGCTTTGAGAAAGCCAGTTAGGTCATCTCAACTTCCACCACGTCTTTGAGACTGTGTTGGCAACAAACATGATATTGCTAACTTTATTTCCTATAAACATTACAATCCTATTTTCCGTAGATTTATTGGCTCTCTTGATTCTACATCCATAGCTAATAACTGGAAAGCAGCCTAAGTGGATCCGAAGTGGAAGGAAGCTATGCCTTTAAGAGATGAGAGCTCTGGAAAAGAATAAGACATGGGAGCTTGTTGATCTACCATCATGTAAGCAACCTATAGGGTGTAAGTGGTTTTTACAATCAAGCATACACCTGAGGGCATAGTAGAACATACAAAGCTCGTCTTGTGGCAAAGGGATATAAACAGACATATGGTATTTACTATGAGGAGACATTTGCACCGGTGGCCAAGATGAATTTGATAAAACTCTTATATCTTGTATAGTCAACTTGGTTGGGATATTAAACAACTGGATGTGAAGAACGCCATTCTCCATGGTGATTTACATGAAGAGGTATACATGCATATTCCTACAAGCTTTTGAGACTGATCAAACCAATGGAAAGGTATTGCGATTAAATCGCTCTCTCTATGGGTTAAAGCAATCACCTCGCGCATGGTTTGATCGGTTTAGATTGGCTATGCTCAAAAGAGGTTATGTTCAAAGATGAAGTAATGTTGATCATACCCTCTTTTATAAGCATTCTATGGGGAAAGTAACAATCCTTATAGTGTATATGGATGATGTCATAATCACTAGAGATGACTCTAAAGAAATAGTTGATTTAAAGAGTTATCTTGCGCATGAATTTGAAGTAAAAGACTTGGACAACTAAGATATTTCCTAGGTATGAAGGTTTCCCGAGGGCCTAAGTGTATATTTCCTTCATAGAGAAAGTATACTCTTGATATGCTAAAGGAGACAAGCATGCTCGGATTCCATCCCACAACTACACCCATTGAACAAAATCATCGTCTAAGGTGCGATTGAGGAACACCGGTGGACCGAGAGCACTATCAAAGGTTAGTTGGAAAATAAATATATATTTCTCACACCCGACCATATATTGCCTTTACAGTGAGTGTGGTAGCTTGTGCCAGCTTGTATAGTTGGAGTGAGGAATGGGAAGTCACAAACTAGGGAAATAAATTTGTCTGGGGGGAAGTAGGATGAGGAAGATAATTAACAGCTTAAATGGTGGGAGGTTTTTTACTTGGGTGGCACGTAGGGGTGTGTTCGGATCGGATAAAATCAGATAGTACTGGATACAAATTCAGATACATATTTTTTCTCTGATATGAATATGGTTATGGATAGTGCAAACATGGATATTGTCGACATGAATAATGTCGAATATAAATACAGATCACCAAAAATCAATACTATCAGATATAGTTCGAAACGGATATTACTCAGAATATATGTAAAAAATGCATATTTGAAAATCATCAACATAAAACATTTAGTTTGGTGTTTCCCAACGCGGAGTTGTGTCGCTTGCCTATGAGTAGGATAGTATCAATTGAATATCCATCGGATACTATCCATTTTTTTTTATATTATCTATCAAATATTATCCATCATTATCCATATTCATATTCATATCCGCAAAAATGTCAGATGTCCATAAAACTATCAAATCCCTATGCAATCGATTCGGTTGGTCGGAAAACATCTACACCTTTTCCACCCCTAGTGACTCCTGGTTCTCCTTCCCCTTCCCTCAATTTGACAAACATGTTATGTATCCTTGGGAAGGGTTATTTGTTCTATATTTTTATTATTTCATGTTTTAAGTGAAATATGAGAATTGCAGCAGCAAGGTTGCCGCGCCTTGGCACCATGACAACCATGTTGCTGCACACTCGTGGCAGCGGCAACCCACCTTGCCGCACTTCCAGCCCCGGGTATCCATCCTTATCTATAGTTATAAAGAAGTACGGCTTAGGTCCTAGGCATCTGCCACGTTGTGTATTATTGTTCCTCGTTGGCGCATCCCTGCCTCCCTCATGCACCCGCTCAATGCATGGGGTATCTTTCTAGTTTCCATATATACGCATAAACATTTTTATATATTTAAATGAATGTGTGGACAGAAGTCCAAAAAATTCAAGAATATCGGCTAATCCTCATTGGAGCTCTGCCAAACTGAGCTCCAGCTATGTGCTTTGTGCCTTGGTGCCATCTTCCAAGCTTTAAAAGAAGAAGTATCTAATAGATTCCTCAACTATGCCCGTCAGACCATTTTGGTTTTTGAATAGAAATAACAACTTTGTCAGGTCCTTCATTTGTCATAATCAGGCTTGACTGGTTCTTTGATTGTTCAAACCCCAATTTAAGGTGTTTTTGTTGAGGTGGCCACTGACCTGGTGGATTTCTCCTGCGTTGTCGACGGGTAGCTGATCAGGGGTCACCGTCGGCAATATATTTGTACAGGTGCACGCTCAAGATCCAAACCAGATGGTAGCACAAGACATGGATTTATCTAGGTTCAGGCCCTCAACTTCGGAGGTAATACCCTACTTCTTGTGCTCTGGGATTATGATGAAGATGATCGTATACGATCGCCTATGGTTGTATATGACCGTATATGCCTATGGCCCCCTACCCCCTCCCTTTATATAGTGCAGGGGGAGATAGAGTTACATGGTGGTACGTAGTACATGGTACCAGGTTCGGTTGTACCGATGCATGATATGTAAGTATGGATCTCCTAATTACATGGAGCTTGGTTATATCCTCGGGAACTTCCTTGGTGCTCAAGTTGCATGTAACCCGAGTGGTCTCTATCCTAATCAGCTGACTTGGGTCGTCCCCCATCTGCTCCCTCATGGGCCTTCTAGAGGATACCCGGGCCCATGTAGTCCACAGTAGCCCCCGAGTGCTTTACGATCAAGTCAGATGTCCGGCCGACTGGTTTCGCCAATGTCTCCTGTAATCTGAAAAGAGATTGTAAAGAACTCAAGAAATATTAAGTCTTTGATGTTGGAGGCAACGCCTGGGTTGGCAACACCAAAACCACAGCTTTTTTCGGCCATTGGGCACGTCACCTCAACGGATTAATTCGGCTACTTGGCATCTACCCTCGCATTGCAAGAGCAGCAATTGACCCAACATGGGGCATGTCTTAAACCACGCAATTACAACTTCCGTCTTGCAGCATGCTGTAAATTATGCGTTGAATAGAATAACAGCATCAGATGCCCGGCCTTAACTTCTAAGAACCAGCACTCAGCCCAACATGGGGCGCACCTTTCAGCTAAGTGGTACATGTCCCATCCATAGAAAGGATCAGCCGTCGACCCTTAAGGACGTACCGATTGGATGCAGCATAGCCGAGAGGTATTTGTATCCGGATAGCGGTATACAACTAGCGACCTTGAGAAGGCATACCTCCGAAACTGTACCCAAATTTCACCAACACCCAACCTTGAACATGCAAAGCTGGCTAGTGACCCAACATGGGGTATGCAGTGAATATTTTTAATGTGGCGCTTCCGGTCATATGTCCTCCAGGGTGTACCAAGGCCGAATTAGGCTCAATTTAACACATTGCCACCGTTAGCGGCATGTTAAGAAAGCCTATTAAGGGATCGCCCTTTGCTTATTTGGCCTAAGCCCATTTAAGGGAAGGCAAAGAGTTTTCACGCCATTCTCACACAGCCGAAGCGTCACGCGCTTCCGCCTGGAAGCGCAACCACACCAACTTCCGTCCCATCGCCATGATGGTGTTACTGTGTTCAGAACGGATAGCGAGACGTGTCCTTTGAACTTCTTCATGTATAAAAAAGGCCCGGATGCAGCGCATTGCCCCTCATCCAGTCTCTAAGTCTTTTTCTCCCCTTTCTTCTCCAAGCTTCTTCCTCCTCGCTCCCATTGCAACGGAAGATCAAGGGAAAGCAATGGATCCCTGGAAAGCCGCCTGAGCCAATGAGCAGACTCACATTGCCGCCGACATTGCTGCTACGGCCGCCGAATGGCAGCGGTGGCGAAGAGAGTACGCGGAGCGAACCACTCAGAGAGCCATCAGGGTTCTGGTCCATGGCCATCCGCGACTCTTCCTAGCACGCACCCCTCTGAAGGATGCGCTGGTCACCTCCATCCTTGATGTGAAATGGCCATCGGAGTAATCTTCTTTTTCTTTTTGCTTCTCCGTGAGCCAGCAATGAGCCCTAGCTCATTGTGCTGCGCTGTGGAATCTGTGTAATCCGGCCTAAGAGCCATTAATAGAAAATCTTTTGGAAACTTCATGAGACTTCTTTTGCACTCATCTTCTGGCTTTAATATTGAATTCGCGACTGACATTGTCTTCATCCGAGTAGTTAGATCCATGCGTCTCCCAGACCTGCATTCGACGCTTATGCGGACCTCTCGGGGAAAGCCATTCGACCATCCGAGTGGTTACCCGAGATCCTCAAAGAGGCCGCATTCCAGCATCAAACAAAGCCCGGCCCGAAATGCGCTACACAACCTATTTGGTACTTTAGGAACAGGGGAACAAAGTTAGTTCACCCGCCCATTTTTCATGCCAGTCTTTTCGTCCTTTCCAGTGAACTCCACCGCTAGGGTTCTCTTCTCTCACGCTCTCCGTCGCCACCGTCGCCGATCAGCAATGGCTCCTCCATCTCCTTCTACCCCAAAAGCAACCAAGAGCGCCAAGGAGTGGATGAAATCCATTACGATCGACCAGAGGCTGCAGAGGCTGGTATTCACCAGGGTGCTCCCCTCGGAAGAGCTGATCTCGTGGCGCGCCGCTGCCGGCGAATCTTCCCCCACCCCTCTATCCGACGAGGTAGTGGTCTTCAAATCTTTCTTCCTTCGCAGCTTCGGCCTTCTCTGCTCTTCTTTCTTCCGGGGGTTATTGCATTTCTATGGGATCGAATTCACTCACCTTAACCCCAATTCCATTTTCCAAATCGTGATCTTTATTCACATTTGCGAGGCGTATCTCGGGATCGCACCCCACTTTGACCTCTTCAGAAGCCTTTTCCTCCTCAAGCCTTTTCCCAACAAAGCTTCTCCCAGAGCTGTAGGCGACGCTAGATTCCAAATGCGGGAAGGGGCTAAGAAATTTTGCTTTGATCTTCCAATGAGGACCTCGAACAAGGGTTGGCACGCCGAATGGTTCTATGGCGGTAATCTTCCCCCAGTCCTTCCACTGTTTCTAGGGAGTGCCCTATGGTCAATGCCTCCTGGTCCTCTTCTCTTGCCTAAAGCGAAGGGAGCCAAGTCCAAGAACTACTCATCCTCCTCGGAAGGCTGAAGCCCATGGGGCTGACCGGCATCGGTGTAGTGTTGAACTACAGCGTCCGCCGTGTCCAACCTATCAAGGAGAGGGTACATCTCGGATACGAATCACAGGACTCCAAGATGCCACTAGGGAAAGCGAAGAACCAATTTCTCACAAGGCTTTAATCAGCCGAGTGACCGAGCTCTTTGCCCCGAGCTCGATTATAAATAACGAGAATTGTCCAACCGCGTACCGTCTGTCGTATCCTCCTCCCGTGGTAAGCAGAAAATCCCTTTCTCCATTTGCTGTTGTCTAAGGAATTTTTTCACAATTGATCTGACCTGATCTTTGCGTAGGGACACGCCGCATTCCTCTACGTATCCCGTCCCCGAAGCTCCCAGCCATAAGGAGGCACTGCGCAAACGTCCTGTAGAGGACTCGGCTGATGCCCCTCTGCCCAAAAAGGGCAAGGGAGTTGTCCTAAGGGACTCGGACGAGGATGATGACGAAGATAACGTCCCGCTCCTGCACCATCGTCGCCCAGCTACGAAGCCAAGCCCGGCTTCCTCTAGGCGATCTCCGAGCCCTCCACCTCCTCCAACTGCTGGCCCAGAGGCCACACCAGAGGCTAAAAGGCCTTCTGGCTCCGCCCCGAGTGGTCAATCCACTCGGGTGGGAACCAATTTCATTCCTTCATGAAGGTTTCCCTTCACAACTTCACTCTTCCTTGTTTGTAAAGAAACCAGGGTCTGAAAAATGTTCAAATACTTGTAGGAAACCTGTCCTGGGCACCATACCAGGCAAATGCAGCACCAAGACACCGGCCCCTACTCCTTCGAGATCCTACCACCAAACTGCGCCCACCCCAGATGAGGACCCAGCTCAGCACGCAGCGCCTCAACCTGTTTCTCCACCATCCCCTCCAGCTCACCAATCCTCACAGGCAAAGGGTAAGATCCCAGCCTCGGCTCCAGAGAGCTCAAAGCCAGAAATCGAGGAGATTCCTCGCCCTTCCGCCTGCGCCAATCCTCCTCCCCTCCGAGTGAAATGGGGGAAAGAGATGGAAGGCTATGAGGTCAATGATGAACAAGAGGATGAAGAGTGGGAGATGCTGCAGAACATACCAAAAGCCAATACCCTCATACTTGAGGTAAGAATCCCTTCATGCCTTGAATTCTCGTTTCATACAAAAGAACCCGACTGATCTTTCCTCCTGTCCCCACGCAGTGCATGAGAAAGAGGTCCAAACAAAAGTTCATGTGCTTGCGAAGAGCCATAGGTGAGCCGAAGTCCCGTGACGAATTCGACAACGTACTCTGCGCACTCAAGTCGCAGTACCGCGGTGAGATCGAGGAGCTCCGAAGGGAAATCACTGAACTCCGACTCAACCAAGTAGAAGAGGCCAATACCATCCAAGGTGAGCACCTCCGAATGATATTAAACTCCCACGCAATTGTAAAATGCTCGTTTGAGATTAATCCTTCATATGTGCCTTTGTACAAAGCTTTAAAGGAAAACCAGCAAGTAATAGAGGCGAGGCGGAAGGCCATGGAGGGAGAAGTCTTCCTGGCCAACTCCCAAGCCGATAAATCGGCCCAAGAGCTGGAGGGTGACTTTCTGACTCTGGCTCTCCCTGGCTCAACCCCACTAAAACCGACTAGTTTATGATGTCCGACTGATTTTGCAGCGTATCAGCAAAATACCAAGGTGCAATTCCAAGTCTTCGACGAGAGGGTGAAATCCGCCAATGAGCTACGTGACCGCGCTCTGAAGGCGACGGCTCCAACAGTCCAGTATCTCTATCCTGAAGACGAGCTGCCGTCGGATGCCGAGATCTTCATAGTGCGACTTGAAGACATTGCTGCACAGATCAAGGTTTTTGCAAGGGAGGCGGCGACAACTTGCGTCAGCCAAGCTTTGGCTATTACAAAGTCGAATTATCCCGGCATGGACCTCGAAGCTGTGCGAGAAGGATTTTCCTATGAAGAAGAAGAGGCCTCCGTTCTTTTGGAAGAAGTTTGTGATATCTCCGCCATGTTAGCTAAAGATTTAGTTCTGTAGATGACTTAACTCCAGAATATTCGATTGATCCTCAATGCATCTTGATCTTTAATTTATCTGAGTATGCGATTTATCCTTTTTTCGTGTAACGCTTTTGCCGAGTAGTCCAGCCCCCGAGTGCTAGAAATAAGCACTTGGCCTTCTCCCTATGCACGTACCGAGTGGCTAAACGTTGTCTCTGGCAAGCTTGAGCGCCACTACTCTAGAATTTTCATAATACCCAAATCCGATCAACACATGTAAAGAGGAAATAATTTATTAATAAGATAGGGAGCGGTTGACTCTGCACACTATTTAATGTAGCCCTCGACTTACTGCTTAGTCGCGTACGGCTAAGTAGCATGTCAGACAAGAGACTAATTACACAATGCTTGAATACAAGATTTAGGAATAAAAATGACATAGCTGCTTAATGTTCCAGGTATTAGGCACGTCTGATCCGTCTTCTCGCTTCAGCCGATAAGCCCCTGGTCGTGTCACCTCATCAATCATGTAGGGGCCTTCCCAAAGTGGGGAGAGTTTGTGCTCATGCTTCTGATTCCTTCGGAGGACCAGATCTCCTTTAGAGAATACACGGCCCGTACGTTGCGCTGATAACGACGCAAGCCCTGTTGGTATTTTGCCGACTGGATCATTGCTGCTTCCCTGGACTCCTCGAGCCTATCGAGATCTTCCATCCTTCATCCGACTGGTTGCTTTCGTAGTTGCGCACTTGTGAAGAGCAGAACTTCAATTCAGTTTGGAGGACTGCCTTCGAACCATAAACTAGGAAGAAGGGTGTCTGTCCGGTCGCTCGACTTGGGGTTGTTCTAAGCGCCCAGAGAACCGGAGGCAACTCCTTAACCCAGCGCGTGGCATACGGCTTTAGGCGGTCGAAGATCCTTACTTTGAGTCCTTGTAAGATTAATCCGTTGGCACGTTCAACCTTCGTTGCTTCTCGGATGGGCCACAGAGGCGTAGCAGATTTTGATGCCCAACTCCTCGCCCCAGTCTAGGAATTCGCTGCCCTTGAACTGAACGCCATTGTCGGTGATGATACGATTAGGCACGTCAAAGTGTACAACGATTTTCGAAAAGAACCCGCGTGCCTTGGCCGCCGTGATGTCAGCAACCAGCTTGGTTTCAATCCACTTTGTAAACTTATCGATGGCGACGAAGAGGTGGGTGAATCCACCCTGCGCTCGCTTGAGGGGACCTACCATGTCCAGATTCCAGACGGCGAATGGCCAAGAGATCGGGATCGTTTGTAGATCTTGGGCCGGCATATGAATTTGTCATGCAAAAAACTGGTAGCCTTCGTATCTGCGTACTATATCTTCCGCATCTGTTACTGTAGTCAGCTACAAAAACCCTTGACGATAGGCTTTCCCAACCAGAGAGCTTGCTGCTGCATGATGTCCACACTTCCCCGAGTCGATGTCCCTCAGTAGATCCCTGCCCTCTTGCTCGGATATGCAACGCCTTATTAACCGGGAACTGCTTTTTCGGAAAAGCTCATCCCCGATTACCTTGTAGTTTTTGATCCGGCGCGTTATGCACTCGGCGAGGCTGCTATCTTCCGGCAACTCATCGTGGAGAAGATAATTTAAATATGGCTACGTCCACCCGGGGTTAATAGATAATACCTCCGACTCGTGCTGCTCGTCCTTTTCGTCTTCCAGTGGGGTTGGTGGTTTGATGGAAGGTTTGCGCAATTCCTCAACGAAAACACCAATCAGGACTTGCGCCCGACTGGATCCCATCCTCACCAGTTCATCTACTGCTTCATTGTCTCGTCAGAGTACATGAGGTAGCTCCAGCCCATCGAATTTGTCCTCCAATTTCCGAACCTCCTGGCAATATTCCGTCATGTTGTCGCCGATGCAAGACCACTCCTTTTGAACTTGATTGACCATGAGCTGTGAATCCTCGCGTACCATTAACCACCGTATGCCCAGCGATATGGCCATGCATAGCCCGTGGATGAGTGCCTCGTACTCGGCGGCATTCTTACTGACTGGAAATAGGATCTGGAGGACATATCGTAGCTTTTTTCCGGTCGGAGATATGAGCAAAATCCCAGCCCCGCACCGCTGAGCATGAGGGAACCGTCAAAGTACATCGTCCAGTACTCGAGATTTTTCTTTGCGGCTGGGGTCTGGGTCTCTCTCCACTCTACGACGAAATCGGTGAGTGCCTGAGATTTGATGGCTTGCCGAGGCTTGAACTTTAATTCAAAGGCTCTAAGCTCGACTGCCCACTTCGCAATTCTCCCGGTGGCTTCCCGATTATGAAGAATATCTCCAAGCGGGAAGTGACCACCGAAATCTCATGATCTTGAAAATAATGCTTAAACTTTCGTGACGTGATTAATACGACATAAAGAGCTTTTGAATATGGGGGTACCTTATCTTGGAATCGCCCAATACCTCGCTTACGAAGTAGTCCAGGCGTTGTACCTTATGGAGGGAGCCTTGCTCATCCCGTTCCACCACCAGTGCATTGTTGACTGTCGTGGCGCCGATGTAAAGTAGGAGGGGCTCCTGGGGCATGGGCGGAACCAACACCGGTGGCGTAGTAAGGAATTTCTTGAAGTCTTCGAAGGCTTCTTGTGCTTCCGCCATCCACTGAAAACCGTCTTGTTGGCGTAAGAGCTTGAAGAACTGCATGCCACGCTCACCGAGTCAGGAAATGAATCGGCTGAGTGCCACAATGCATCCAGTGAGCTTCTGCACATCCTTCTGACTGATCAGGGGCTTCATCTTCATGATGGCGCTGACCTTTTAAGGATTGGCTTCGATCCCCGATGAGATAGATAAATCCGAGTAGTTTACTGGATGGAACCCTGAAAACACACTTCTCAGGATTCAATTTCATCCGATATGCCCTTAGGTTCTCGAAAGTTTCGGTCAAATCTATTATGAGATATGACTTTGCTCGCGTCTTCACGACGACGTTGATTGCCTGGGTAAGCGTCCAGAAATCTCTGGAGCTCGCACCCAGCGGTGGAATCTACCACTTGGTCGATGCAGGAAGCCCAAAAGGATCCTTCGGACAAGCTTTGTTGAGGTCAGTGTAGCCAACGCACATTCATCTTGTCTTGTTCTTCTTCTGCACCAAGACCGGGTTTGCCAACCACTCGTGATGATAAACTTCGTTGATGAATCGTGCTGCTAGTAGCTTCGTGATTTCTTCCCAAATGGCGTCTTTCCGATCTGGCGCACATCTTCTCATGCGTTGCTTGATTGGCCGCGCCTTCTCGTCGACGTGAAGAGAGTGCTCAATCACCTTCCTCGGAACACCGGGCATGTCCGAAGGCTTCCAAGCGAACACGTCCTGGTTTGTCCGGAGGAAAGTGACGAGCGCGTCTTCCTATTTGCTATCGAGCCTTGTCCCGATCACGGCTGTTTTGGTCGGGTCAGACGGGCCCAACAGTATCTTCTTGATTTCTTCGGCTACTTGGATGGAAGTCTTGGCCTGCTTCTTAGCGGGTATGTCTCCTTCCTCCTGGAGGGATGCGACCTCACGCCGAATTTTTCCATCTCAGCCGATGTGTCCAGTGCCTGCGCCATCTCGCAGCTTTCACTGTCGCAGACTAGAACTTGTTTCACGTCGCCAGGGATAGTGATTACACCGTTGGGACCTAGCATCTTCATGACGTGGTAGGTGTAGTTAGGGACGGCCATAAACTTGGTGATCTCTGGCCTTCCCAAGATGGCATGATACGCCATCTCAAAATTGGCCAATTCAAAGCTGAGACTCTCGGTGCGATAATTCTCTTTGATCCCAAACGTGACAGGCAACGAGACCTGCCCGAATGGTATTGCAGACGTTCCAGGAATCACACCGTGGAAAGGGGATGACCCCTACCATAGCTCGGAGCGAGGAATCTTCATTTGATCCAAAGTCTTGACAAAGAAGACGTTAATCCCGCTCCCGCCATCGACCAGGACCCTCTTTAATTTGTTTCCTCGAACGACCGGATCCAACACCAAAGGATACCTCCCAGGGAAGGTGATCCGATCTGGGTGGTCTGATCGATCAAAGGTGATGGGTACCTCTGACCAACGCAGATATTTGGGGACCATAGGCATGATTGCGTTGACCTCCTGAGTGGTAAGCTTCTGCTTTCGCTTGGACTCATACGCAACCGAGCCCCCGAATATGTAATTGATCTTGCACTCAGCGTCTTGGTAATCTCCATCGGGCTTCTTGCCGTGTCCTCCCTTCGCCGCCGGCTGCTTCATGTTGTCGGCGAACTTCTGGAGAATGAAGCAATCTTTGGCAGCATGTTTTCCACGTGGGTGAAAGAGACATGCCGCTTCCATGACCTTGTTGTAGTCGTTGTCGCTGGGGGATTTGGCCGATAATGCTCCATGTTGGCGACCATCTCCTCCCCTTTGCGCTTCTTGCCCTTGGGCTTGTTCTGTTCTTCGTTTGGCTTGTTCTTGGCGCCTCCGTAGTTTCCGCCACGATGGTTCATGATGGCTTCCTCGGCATTGGCTTCCTGATCTGCTATTGTGAACATAGCTTTGAGATTCCGCGGGTCCCGAGTCATCTGCCTGATTAACTCCTCGGATTTGCATCCGGCGAAGAAGTCGTCGATGACCGTTTGCTCCGAAACGTCCTGAATCTCGTTCTTCTTCTTGGTGAAGCGCTTGATAAACTCACGGAGAGTCTCATTCTTGCGTCGATGCAACTGTCCGATCTCCCATCTCCCAGTGGGCCTTTCATAGGTCCCCTGGAAATTGGCGATGAACTGTTCCTGGTGGTCGTCCCAAGACTCGTTTGAGTTCTCCGGGAGTCCCGTAAGCCAGGTCTGAGCGATTGGGTCAAAGCGACTGGCAGATAGTTTGCCATCACGTTCTGATCTCCTCCTGCTGCGCTGACCGTTAAGGCGTAAACCTGCAGCCAATTCTTAGGATCCCTCTCGCCATCGAACTTGTCGATGCGTTTGAGGTTGAAACCGTCCAGCCAGACCACTCGGCGAAGGTCCGGGGTGAAAGCCCGAGTCCCCTCCAAGGGTCATGGCCGCCGCCGCCGCGGGGGTCTACTGCGATGCTCCCGCCGTGGGTCTTGACGATGGTGTTCTTGGCAATGATCGCGCTGACTGGCGATGCTCTCGGCGTGATCATCGTTGTGCCGACTACGATAGCTATGAGAGTGCCGATCGCCTTCGGCGCGCTCCCTCCTTTTAGCTTCAATGTCGTGGCGGAGGTCGCAACCCGCCGATGGATGAGATCCACCGGCGGCGGAGGTGCGCGCTTTGCTCCGATTGCGCCCAGATCGGCTGTTAGCCGTTGTGGTGGGAGTGGGGTGCGCCTCGTTTTGTTGGATGGCCGCCATCTTGACCATGGCCGTTGTGCGGGCCAGGGTCTGGACAAGCGGACTGTTCTCAGGAAGTTGCGGTGCGATAGTCTCGAGAAGAGTCTTCGTGGCGACGATGTTTGCTTGGGGGTAGTGTAGACGTCCTGATCCCTCAATTTTACCACGTGTAGCTCGTTCCGGACGTCGCGTCCGCGGATGCGAAGTTGTCGTAGATGGTCTGGTCTTCGGCGAGGCGCTGGTCCGGATTGACCACCTCAGTGGCGGCCTCCTCGGTCCCGACTGGTTGAGAGGCAGAGTGATGGTCGTCTGCGCCTAAGACAAAGACTTCCAGGTAGTTGCAGATCTCCGTGCTCCCGTCGGACTCTTGAGTCTGACAGGGAGAGGTTGACCTGCTCGCTCTGTTCAATGGGTTTGTCGGTGTTAATGACACCCACGAACATGGTTGGATACGATCGGTTAAGTCCAACTAGATCAGTAGATCGATTCCCCGAGTGGTTATCTCCTATCCTAGTCTCGGGATCTGCCTGCACGCTGGTCGCCGTAAGATTCCTAAGACCTTAGGGAGATCCAGTCGGGGGTGCTGAGTCTTCATCGGGCTGGATTGAATCCATGCCGTGGGGGTGATTCCACCGAATCCCTCTTCGCCCTCTTTGAGGAAAGGTGCCGAGTGGGACCGCGAGCGGATCAATTTGTCGAAGGTACATGCAGAATTCTCCAAGCCAAAGGGCAATGGGTCACATTGATCGCGCGTACCTTCTTGTTGAGAGATCTCTCCAGGAGGGGAGAGATGAAGATTGCCGATGCCGTCGGCGATGAAGTCCAAGGTGCCAAGCTTAGCGATTGCCCCAGCCTCAGAGCGACGGACGGTGATCTAGACAAAGCCATCTAGCTTGAGCGATGATCTTGATGCAGGCCCCTACCTGGCGTGCCAACTGTCGACGGGTAGATGATCGGGGGTCACCATCAGCAATGAATTTGTGCGGGGCACACTCAAGATCCAAACCAGATGGTAGCACAAGATAGGGATTTATCGACTTTCAGGCTCTCAATTTCGGAGGTAATACCCTACTTCCTGTGCTCTGGGATTATGATGAAGATGATTGTATACGATCGCCTATGGTTGTATATGACCGTATATGCCTTTGGCCCCCTACCCCTGCCTTTATATAGTGCAGGGGGAGATAGAGTTACATGGTGGTTCGTAGTACATGGTACCAGGTTCGGTTGTACCGATGTATGACATGCAAGTATGAATCTCCTAATTACATGGAGCTTGGCTATATCCTCGGGAACTTCCTTGGTGCTCAAGTTACATTAACCCGAGTGGTCTCTATCCAAATCAGCCGACTTGGGTCATCCCCATATGCTCCCTCATGGGCCTTCTAGAGGATACCTGGGGCCATGTAGTCCACATGCTTCGTCGCTATTTGGACTGAAAGGATCGCTATGCCGCCTAGAGGGGGGTGAATAGGCGAATAAAACAAAACGCGAAATTAAAACAACTCAAACAGTGACCAGTTGGTTGGATGTTCCGATGCAGGTCGGATGTTCCGATCTGGTCCAGAGAGCCCTCTGTCGGATGTTCTGATCTGGGTCGGATGTTCTGATCCTGGGTATTCTGGATCTGTCGAAAACCTGCAGTAAAACTGTTTTCTCGCAAAACCAAGGTTAGATCTGTTCAAGAATACTCAGAACATGTCAACACCAATAGTAAAAACACCAAAACATGACCAGGACAAAAACACAGCGATTTTTGTTTACCGATGTTCGGATCTTTGAAGGGAGATCCTACTCATCGTTAGGGAAGGCACAAAGCCCGGATCACCAAGACCCTAATCCCCTTACCAGCGAAGCACAAAGCACTCACCGGCGATCACTAGTTGAATCCTTTTCCTTGCGAAGGTAGATTCGCACATTCACAAACTCCGAAGGCACGCCACACAAAGATCGACGACTCACCGGTGACACCTAGACGTCTAGGAGCCCTTCAAGCCTCCAAGAGTAACAAATGCGATGAAGAAAAGTAGAAATCGCTAAGTGCTCAAGAATTGGACTCTAATTCGTGGAGCACTTGGGTTGCCTTGATCTCTCTAGATCTAGATCTCACAAGATGAACAAGAGAGAGACAAAGGCTAGGGTTCTTGAGAGAGATGATGAACAGGAAGTATTAGGTTCAAATCAGGGTGTAATCAGAGTGAGTAACCTTTTGGTAGGTATTAGAGAAGGCTTTAAATAGGGATTATCGAAAAACTAGCCGTTGCTGCAGTTAATCACGCGTCAGATGTTCAGACCCCGTCGGATGTTCCGACTCGCGTCGGATGTTCCGACCGAAGTTCCGATGGACCCCTTACTGGATGGCATGAAAAACTGGCAGACTGGATTACCATCGGATGTTCCGACCCTTGTCGGATGTTCTGATGGCATAGGTTCTGTATAGGATGTATTTTGAGTGGAAAAACTTACACGAACTTCGAGATACCTATTTTGAGCACTTAGGAACCTTTATATGCTTCTCCATTGCATC
>SPJY01001884.1:354900-396287 GCA_005191435.1 Raddia distichophylla
TCACATACTACTCGCCGAGACCTGCTGATCTCGCCGAGTTCCACCTGTAATCCTCTTTGATATAAAGAAAGGCTGGACGTAGGGCTATTATCTCTCCCGAGAGGCCTGAACCAGGATAAAAACCCCCGTCTCCTGTCCGTTGCTGTTCGTGGTTGTTCGGCGTGACTCCTATCTCACTTCTAAAGAACCTTGGTTGACTGGGGTCAATATCCCAACCGTCGACAAATCTCTTGTATGTGATGTTTATGAGTTAGCTAAACATAAAGGGGTATCTATCATAGTAGAGGTTTAAGAAGTCTTGCTCCTTTTGTTATGATTCACTTCGATGTTTGGGGGCCCCGTGAGGTTAACACCATATCTGGACATAGATGGTTTGTGACCTTTGTTGATTGCTTTAGCTGTTATACATGCTCTACTTGTTTAAGCATAAAAAATGTTGTTTTCTTTGTGTTCAAAGATTTTTATGCTCTTATTCAAAATCAATTTGGAGTAGCTATTAAATGCTTATGTTCTAATAACGGTAAATAATACATTAACCTAGATTTTGGTAAATTTCTTACTACCCATGGTATTGGACACCAAACATCTTGTGTTAATACTCCCGAACAAAAAGTTATTGCAGAGGGAAAAAATTGACATTTACTCGAAGTTGCATGCTCTCTTATGTTTACAATGAATGTTCCTAAGTTTCTGTTGGACTATAAAAAAATTAATTAAGCCTGATAATTAATCCCATAATTAATTAATTAAATAATCTCATGGATAATTATCGAATCGGATAAGGATCCCAACCAATTTTATCTCCAGCCGGTTGTTGCATCAATCTGCTATTTTTCCTACCCTTGGAGGCCGGCGCTATCCGGATCGAGAGGCGGCGGCGCGGTTCCCTTCCTCCCCATCAAGTGATGATGTGGCGCTTTACCTACGACATGGGACGGGCCGACGGTGTTTGACCTCCTCCCTCACCAACAACAGCGACGGTGGCCTCCCTTCCCCGGAAACGGTTCGGCGCACGACGACGACCTCGACTCTTCGGCGGACTCCACGACGCGGCCGCAGCGACGTTCCGCCACTTGCCCTCAACACGGCGACTCACTCTTCATCGGCCAAAGAATGGCGGCGCAGGCCTCTGCTTCACTACCTTCATCCTCCTTGGTGCGAGTTCTTCACACCACGGTGCCGCAACACGGCCCAGCGACGCGGGACTTTTACGGCATCCATGGCGCTGCATGATTCCTAGATCGCGGCGTTGGAAACATCGTGTACATGAAAACATCTATGGGGTGATGCATGTGCATGTTGTGTGTATTTACTTGACCCATGCTGAAGCCGGATTCATATATACGATTGAGAGCACTCCGGTTGAAAGCCAAAGCATCGTTGTGCACTTCGTTGCTAATATATGTGAAGCCGCTGTGACCGGAGACGTCGAAGATCCATTTCGGTGAGCGGGCTAATCAATAACTGTGACTAGCGTGAATAAGCCCACATCTCTTGGGCATGTGCGTTGGCGCCATCGTCATCCTTCTAGCACGCCCTGCATTGCTAAGCCTGGGAAGCTACGGTCGATCTTTATAAAGGCGTCAACAGCAGAACACTCCGCTTCGCAATATACGACGGCTGGTGCCCTACATGGCACTGTTCATCATCATCGACATCGAGCGAAGAGACGCGGCCAACATAGCGTAAAAACGTCGTTTTGCCTTAGCGGAGTCACATTCCGTTAAGGGAAATTACCCCCAACTTGTTCACGACCAAAAACGGAGGAGCCTAGAATGACATCACAAAAGATAAGGAATTTTCCTTAGCGGAATCGTGTTCCGCTAGGGAGAATTGCCATGAATCCCAGTCCCCAAAGTTCTTTAATGGAATCACGTTCCGCTCGAGGAAACGGAAGATGTTCGACAACAGCTCCTTCGACAATCACGAAAGCTGTCCAATGTCCATCTCCAGCGTCAACGCCAAATGACTGCCACATCGCTTAACGGAATACTCTTCCATCCCAACAAATTCGGCCCCGAAGGAGAATAAGACCCTGAAGGCGAACGGTATCGTGGAGATCCCAATTCCACAGTGTCGATCTACATATCGCTCAAACAAACACCTCCCAGAAGGTGAACAAGACCTTAAAGGCAGTGGTATCGTGGAGATCCCAATTCCACGATGTCGTCATATATCTCCTACTCTGACAAACAAGACCCTGAAGGCCAGCGATATCATGGAGATCCCAATCCCACGGTGCTGATCTATGTTCCACTCCAAAAAAATCAAGACGATGGTGATCAAGACCGTTAAACTCAACACTCAACCTTGGACGCGCTGGAATATCTTCGATGACGCCAACGAGCCATCTACCTCAACTCCGAGTCAAGTGCTAATCCATGCATTCCCCAAGTTCGAGTACAACAACGTGGCGCCTGAAGATACAAAATCAAGCGACACGGGCGGGCATAGCCATACGACGGCTGTTCTAGGCACTGCATGGGCCGTGTGACCCCATGTATTCTACCGTTGCCAAACTACACACTACATCCACCCCATCACGGTGAACACATGACAAAGAGAAGAAGAAGACAGCCTCGCGGCTTAATCGAAGGTGTTTCGTGTATCCACACGCGGATGTAATTAACTGGGTAGCCTTCCGAAGGCCCCAGAATTATGAACACTACAATCATCTACACAGATGTCCAACTTAATATGGCTACGGAGCACAACTCAACGAGAACTTGTGTTTTATTGTCAATTAATAAAATATCAGCATTCCCATCCCCTCTTTTGTGTGTTTTTAAAAATGCACTGGCACACCCGCGCGCATTTTCGGCTGCGGAATTTGTATGTGTCACAGTTTCCATGGGGGCAAAGCCATAAAAACATCAACTTATTTAAAAAAAACGTATAACTCTTTGTGTTTTGAACCATAAGACTCCTGCAGAACATCTTCTAAAGTGAAATGAGTTTGGTGTTTCTCCAAAAGTTTTTGGGTGTGTGTGTGTTTTGTTCATGATTATTGAATCTCTTCAGATATTCTTCTACCCAAAAAGGCTATAGGTGTTGGTGTCCTTCTGAACGTCCTTTTTTTTAAAGCATGGATGTCACTTTTCGTGAGCATGAAGTTTATTATGGCCCAACCAATGAGATTGGAATTACACTTTCCCCACCTAAAGTGCAACAAGAGGGGGAGATTAACTCTTGTCATGAGGACATGGAAGGATTGCATGAACCTTCATCACTACCTTCACCAGATGTTGAGTCTCTTATGCGAGGAAGCCCAGGTACCAATTCTCTCTCCCCTAGTCTTTTTGCTCCTAATAGGACCATAGGGAAAAGTGGCAATTAACCACTCATACCTTCATCTCAAACCAATGATTTACCCATTGCTTTGAGAAAGCTAGTTAGATCATCTCAACTTCCACTACGTCTTCGAGACTGTATTGGCTACAAACATGATATTGCTAACTTTATTTTCTATAAACATTGCAATCCTATTTTCTGTAGATTTATTGGCTTTATTGATTCTACATCCATAGCTAGTAACTGGAAAGTGGCTAAAGAGGATCCAAAGTGGAAGTAAGCTACGCCTTTAAGAGATGAGAGCTCTGGAAAAGAATAAGACATGGAAGCTTGTTGATCTACCATTATGTAAGCAACCTGTAGGGTGTAAGTGGGTTATTACAATCAAGCATACACCTAAGGGCATAGTAGAAGATACAAAGCTCGTCTTGTGGCTAAGGGATATACGTAGACATATGGTATTTACCATGAGGAGACATTTGCACCGGTGGACAAGATGAAATCGATAAAAACTCTTATTTCTTGTGTAGTCAACTTGGTTGGGATATTAAACAACTAGATGTGGAGAACACCACTCTCCATGGTGATTTGCATGAAGAGGTATACATGCATATTCCTACAAGCTTTTGAGACTGATCAAACCAATGGAAAGGTATTGCGATTAAATCGCTCTCTCTATGGGTTAAAGCAATCACCTCGCGCATGGTTTGATCGGTTTAGATTGGCTATGCTCAAAAGAGGTTATGTTCAAAGATGAAGTAATGTTGATCATACCCTCTTTTATAAGCATTCTATGGGGAAAGTAACAATCCTTATAGTGTATATGGATGATGTCATAATCACTAGAGATGACTCTAAAGAAATCGTTGATTTGACAAGTTACCTTGCGCATGAATTTGAAGTAAAAAACTAGGGACAACTAAGATATTTTCTAGGTATGAAGGTTTCCCGAGGGCCTCAGTGTATATTTATTTCATAGAGAAAGTATACTCTTGATATGCTAAAGGAGACAAGCATGCTCGGATTCCGTCCTGCAACTGCACCCATTGAACAAAATCATCGTTTAAGGTGCGATTGAGGAACGTACACCGGTGGACCGAGAGCACTATCAAAGGTTAGTTGGAAAATAAATATATATTTCTCACACCCGACCATATATTGCCTTTACAGTGAGTGTGGTAGCTTGTGCCAGCTTGTATAGTTGGAGTGAGGAATGGGAAGTCACAAACTAGGGAAATAAATTTGTCTGGGGGGAAGTAGGATGAGGAAGATAATTAACAGCTTAAATGGTGGGAGGTTTTTTACTTGGGTGGCACGTAGGGGTGTGTTCGGATCGGATAAAATCAGATAGTACTGGATACAAATTCAGATACATATTTTTTCTCTGATATGAATATGGTTATGGATAGTGCAAACATGGATATTGTCGACATGAATAATGTCGAATATAAATACAGATAACCAGAAATCAATACTATTGGATGTAGTTCGATACGGATATCACTCTAGATAATATGTAAAAAATGCATATTTGAAAAATCATCAAGATAAAATGTTTAGTTTGGTGTTTCCCAATGCAGAGTTCTGTCGCTTGCCTGTGAGTTGGATAGTATCCATTAAATATCCATCGGATACTATCCATTATTTTTTCTTATATTATCTATCATATATTATCCATATTGATATTCATATCTGCAAAAATGTCAGATATCCATAAAACTATCAAATCCCTATGCAATTGATTCGGTCGGTCGAAAAACATCTACACCTTTTCCACCCCTAGTGACTCCTGGTTCTCCTTCCCCTTCCCTCAGTTTGCCAAACATGTTATGTATCCTCGGGAAGGGTATTTTGTTCTATCATTTTTCATTATTTCATGTTTTAAGTGAAATATGAGAATTGCAGCAGCAAGGTTGCCGCGCCTTGGCACCATGACAACCATGTTGCTGCACACTCGTGGCAGCGGCAACCCACCTTGCCGCACTTCCAGCCCCGGGTATCCATCCTTATCTATAGTTATAAAGAAGTACGGCTTAGGTCCTAGGCATCTGCCACGTTGTGTATTATTGTTCCTCGTTGGCGCATCCCTGCCTCCCTCATGCACCCGCTCAATGCATGGGGTATCTTTCTAGTTTCCATATATACGCATAAACATTTTTATATATTTAAATGAATGTGTGGACAGAAGTCCAAAAAATTCAAGAATATCGGCTAATCCTCATTGGAGCTCTGCCAAACTGAGCTCCAGCTATGTGCTTTGTGCCTTGGTGCCATCTTCCAAGCTTTAAAAGAAGAAGTATCTAATAGATTCCTCAACTATGCCCGTCAGACCATTTTGGTTTTTGAATAGAAATAACAACTTTGTCAGGTCCTTCATTTGTCATAATCAGGCTTGACTGGTCCTTTGATTGTTCAAACCCCAACTTAAGGTTGTTTTTGCTGAGGTGGCCACTGACCTGGTGGATTTCTCCTGCGTCGTCGCTATTTGGACCACCACACCCTATTCCATCCTTTCTCTCTCTAACTGTGCGCTCTCTTTGTCTAATCCTCCCTCTATCTCTCTCTGGCGAGTTCCCCATGTTCCTAGCCAATGTTAGCGCTCTCGAGGAGCTCCTCCTCTGTCGGGCTTCCACGCCTCTGCATGCTATAGCTCGCCAGACTTGTTGGATAATCGGATCTCCGA
Source organism: Raddia distichophylla (assembly GCA_005191435.1). Taxonomy (NCBI): domain Eukaryota; kingdom Viridiplantae; phylum Streptophyta; class Magnoliopsida; order Poales; family Poaceae; genus Raddia; species Raddia distichophylla. The sequence goes on from SPJY01001884.1 coordinate 360,875, forward strand.
TGGATTCCGGTGATTGTGCATCCCTTGGAGGTTGACGAGCTCGTCGGCTCAATTCCGGTGGAGCTCATCACATTTCATACCTATGCCTTCTAGAGCCTGTCGGTAACCCCACTCTCTACTGCAGCGCGTGCCCAGAGGGTCACTAAGCCAACATCAACTGTCGTGGCCTCGTCGGGAGCATCATATCCACCCTCACCTGTTGCTAGCGTCATCCTGCTCCTCGGCGATGGGTGGTTCTGCCACAAATATAATGTCCCAACAGGCTCAGCGCTACCGTCAGCGGCAACTCTTCCTTCCACGACTGTCGCTACCATTGCCATCTCCTTCTCTATGCTAGCCACCGCAAGCAGCAGGGCCACCGCACCCATTCCTTTCAGATGACAAATTGTCGTACGCATCACCGCACCCATTCCTTCCTTCTCCGTTGTCGCCATTCTTGCCGCTGAGATCGCCGTTGTTGGTGGTGGTGGTGATAGTGGCCTAACTGACTCACCGACCACTAGCCGGCCAGCTCCTCACACCATTGAGAGAGAGGGAGAGATTTTTAATGAGAGAGATTAGAGAGAGTGTGAGATTAGAGATGGGTGAGATGGAGAGAAGAAAAGAGGACGTGCTAGCCATGTTGCTACCATCTTGCTACTAAAAATAGTTATACTATGTTATATCTATATTTTTTTAAATCACAGTGTTAACTGATTAAAGAATCGATTGAATCCGATTTTGATAAATACTCGGAGTAATAGGCTCGACAAGTATCGTATTTCAGTTTTAGAAATTAAAATGTGGTTTGACGACAATAGTTGAGAGGATCCCGATGAGCTGCCGGTATGGGCAGAATCATCCTCTCGTCGCCACCTTGCCAGGGAAGAATCGCGGGGCCCAACCGGTTGGCACCTCTCCCGCCGCACGGCCAACTCGTGGCTGGCAGTGGCTGTGCCGCTTCCAGCATGTGTGGCCCCGCCTCGCTATCTGTCCTTGCTGCTTCCAGAATCTCCTTCCCCTCCTCCATAACATCCCGCCCATCTCTCTCTTCCTCCGCCTCCTCTCCCCCGCCCTTCCTTCTCCTGCCTCCACCCCCTACACATGAAACAGTAAGGAACGCATTGACCTTCCGATTGTCTCTCTTTAGTTTTCTGTCTATGCAATGGTGGATCTTGCGCGCGTGGCGTGCCACGAGCGTCGCCGTCGCCGGTGTCTTGCCTGAGTGTGTCTATTGCTTGCGCCGCCCACTACCTGTTCACCGAAATGTCTAGCAGAGGAGCCACGGGGGAAATTGATGGATGGGTCTTGCCATTTTAATGCGCAGGGGTGAACTAGCAAACATGACTCAGGATGAGTAATAATCCCGAAAATATTTTAGGTGCACTTCAACCGATTGTAGGAATCGGTTTTGTTACAGCGTAGACAAAGATTGTAGGAATCAGAACTGTGGGTGCTGTTTATGTTGTTTTTGTTACATCGCTTTTCCGTTTTGACTGTTTTAAGCATGTTTGTCTGGGTTGTATAAGTCGTGGAATGGACTAGGATATGTTCCCAAGCTGCTGAGCTTGTTTGCAGACTAGCCTGCCAGTCGAAAGTGTGTGAACTGCACAGGTTCATAATTTGCTGCCATATTGAAGGTGTTACATGTTTCCATGGAAATACTGAGCGAGGGTTTCTAACAATATGTTTGGAGTTGTATAACTTATGAATCACTCATCCTCCATATACAGATATGCTTCTTATGCATTTTGCACATCACAGTCCTTGCTCGTCTTTAAGTAGGATTTTTTTTTACTTAGTTTAAAACTAAGCTTTTTTTACTTTCAAATTCCTCTGTACAGATTTTAAGCTACTGTTAATACAAGTACCTTTTTCCACAGTTTGTTGATGTTGTTCTCAAGTCTCACTTAATTTATTCTGGGTTTTGTTGCCAGCTGATGCTTCAAGAAATGTAGATGTGCTAGCAACCAATTCATATTCACTTATGACAATAAATGACAAGAGTCCCAATTATGATTACGCTATGTTATCAAGGTAATAGAGGTAATTGTTGACGGTGACATAAAGTCATAAACCTTATAAATTCTGAAGTAATTGTACAGTGCAATGCACGCCAGTTACTGAAAGTAGAACTATATGGTTCATAACAGTTACCAATTATATTATTGGTCTAACTAGGTGTGAAGTTTTAAGAGTAATTCTGACCCAATTGAAAATCAAATTTGAATTTTTACCCATTTTTTTGGAACTTCTTGAAAAATATCACCCAAAATATTTGAATGAAAATCGTATTGTTTTGGAGGCAAAGCAAAACATTTAGAAAAAAAAATGTGTTCTTGAGAACTCGAACCCAAGGCCTCCACACCAAACGAGGTACTGCCAGGCTGGTTGTGCTGATTTGATTTGGTAAGGTTACAACTATACTTTATATTATTATATATGATTTATTCATGAAAAATTCATCAAAATCTGAATTTCTTTGGCCAGCTTGGGGGAAAAACATAGGTGCTTGAGAAATCCAATTTTCACTGATTTTAAGACAATTTTAAATTATATTCTGATCTGAGTGTCAGTAATGATGGTATATCCGACAAACAAATGTGCATGCACTTATTAGTGGATATACATTTGGCATGGTGTCTTTGATGCACATATATATGTGTGATGTCATGTAACCTTCAGTTTTTGGCTTTTTGCACTAAACAGTGCTATAAGTGTCTACTTATTGTGATGTGAAAACTAATGTTTTGTATCATCACCTCAGGTACTGAAAGAATCAGAGATCAGAACTTTGTTCTAGCTAGGCAATCTTCTTAATGCAGTTATATTGGGAATATTTGTAGGGCCCTTGTCTCCTAATTTATATAAACATTCAGCTTTTGCACATATGGCTAGCCATATCTCTGGCACTGTTGCAGCTAGTGGGGTCTGCTATAGTGATCAATATGTAATGCCATGTAAGCTCAAAGGCCTGCACTGCATGTCATTGAATTGTATACCCCAAAAGGGAGAGGTAAGGAAGTGGATGAATGGATATCGCTTAACCTTCAGACTTTGTCCAAACGATACCCATGGACAAGCCAATGGGAAGTTAAATGGTTCTCTCTTCCGATATGGCCAGAATATTCGGTGTCATTCTTATGGTTCTCGTAATAACAGTGAAACAAAAGAATGCAAGAGTTCTCAAGATCGTACCAATCCTTACAGGTAACTTTTGAACTTCATCTACTGGTCTGTGAGCTTGTTTTGATTGAAATGACCACTGCTTCAAAAATTATTTATGTTTTAGAGCATGAAAAAATGCCCTATCTTCCTAGGTGGTTTGCTGAATATCCCATCGGCTGGCCTTCATACATATCATAATTCAGACCTGTTTTCATTATGTCATAGTCCAATCTAGAGAATAATAATCACGCTAAGGGATACCTGCTTACTTTATAACTGGTTATCCTATACTTGTTATATCCATGTTTTACAACTTTATTTTAGCTGGAGTGCTTATTACTTTTATTTCACTTTCATTCATACTAAATGCAAATATGATTGTAAAGCCAATGCCTGTTCTCAGGATGCTTCAAGAAATTGGCCTAAAATATGCAACTTGATCAGCTGAAGATTTATAGGACTAGATCTGGTGACATGCTTAAGAGACTTCATATTGTTTCACATAGTGGCTTTCATTATTTTCATACATATGTAGTATCTTCGGTTGAAAACAGAAGTGTTGTACCTAAGATTACACGAGTCTATGTGCTAAGCTGGACATGATAATTTTCAAAGTAGATATAATTCGTTGATCATTATTGCAGGGATTTTGAAGATGCACGAGGAAATTCTCAATTTTCAGATAATCAAGTTGCGGCTCACAAAAAAACAGTATATTCTAATCAAGGATTATCTGAAGCTTGCAAATTTGTTTACAATGATGCAAAGTATGTGAATAAAAGGGCTCAAAGTGATATTCTTTTGCTTTCACGGTAATCTCGTGTTCTGGGCATAACAATTTTCATAATATCTCCAAATAAGCTGACCTCTGATCTCCTTTTAATCCTAGTGGCATAACCAGACTGAACAAACGTGCATGCCAGGATGTTGCTGTTTTAGGGTTGGGGTTTCTCAAGCTTGATGGTACATGTTCTTTTATTTTTCATAGTAAGCTCTTGGGATCTTTTGTCAATTTTTTTTTTTCTAAAATGATCATTTTCTGAAAGCTCGTGCAAGGAAGGACACTCAAAAAATTGACCACACTGTTAAGGAAAGGGCAGCTCGCCTTACCCGTTTTGCTAGAGTATGTATTGGTTGCATTCATTATATGAATTATTCAATTTCCTATCATGTTAGTGTTACTCCTGGTTTCGTTCTATTTCTATATATCTGTTGTTACTTCTTATCTATGACCTTGTACAAATATTCAGATATTAAAGGAGCGGGCTCAGTCAGACTTGAAGAAAGCCGCAGATCAACATTGGAGTGATGGTGCTTTAGAGGTGAGTGCTAGTTCTTTTCAGTCTTTTGGATTTAATTGAAAGGTGCAAGTGATGCACTTTAGAGAAAACTGCAGGCCTCATGTCTATGCTATTGGAGTATCCATGTTTTATTAACCATGTTGGCATGCTGTTTGCATATGACGTGCCATATACTTTTATGATCTAATGTCGTATTTATTTGCATCCCAGGCAGATCTGCGACGAGCTGACTTGGTTGTTAGACGACGTGCCATGGAGGATGCTTTCATGGCTTTAAAGGTAGGTTAACCAGTTGTTCATCTATCTCTTAATATTTTGAAATTCCATGTGTTGATTTCATTTTCTATTACATGGTGAAATGTAAAATTTGTATAATCAAGTAACTCATCAACATGAACTAGACCTGATCTTTTGTTGGGCTCGGGCGGTTTTGGGTCTGATTTTCCAAAACCCAACCCAAAATTAGCTGGCCCAAGACCAACCCGACCTGACACACCAGGTCACAAATCCGGGCCTAAACTCGACCCGAAACCCGATGCATTGGTCGGGCCGGGTCGGGTACGTCGGACCGGGCTACCCATGAGCAGGTCTAGTATGAACCACTAACCTTGTTACTTTTCTTATTGTTCTCATTATTAGATGTACTAACAATTAATGGAAATGTTATGAACACTTGTATTTATTTGGGGGCCAATAGGCCAATATATATATATGCACATATACATGTACAAGATGGCATATTAGGAAATCCCGTACACAAGGAAAGCTCATAATATCTATATATCTAACCACCCCGTCAAATTCATGGTGGATCAAGAACATTGAAGTTTGGGAGATAAAAATTGCGTTGTTGTCAAGTCTGTGTCTTGATGAAGTCTGCTAACTGGAAGTTGTAAAGGCACATACTGAAGAGCCATAACCTGCTCTTGAACATGTGATTGCATGTAGGAAGCATTGATTCCAATATGCTTGGTGAACTGAACTCATGCTTCACTGGATCACGGGCAATACTGATAGCTCATGTGTTGTCAGACAAATGAGGAGCCGGTGTAGAGATAGAATGTTAGAAACACCGAAATCCTTGAGCAACCAACACAGCCAAACCTTTACAGTGAAAAGAGCAATAGCTTGCAACTCAGCCTCAATACTCGAACAAGAACAGACTAGGACGCAACAAGATTTTCCTCCAAATTCAATGTTGTCGATCCATCATGAGTTTGAGGGGATGTTAAAGTAGGCATGTATAGGGGTTTATTTGCTTTATTCTCCCTTTGTATATGTATATCTAGTACACTTGGGCCCATTTGGGAAGACAAGCTGCACATTCACACATTGCAATAGCTAGTTTGATTAATTCTGAATTATTTTGAGAAAAAAACATTAATTCTGAATCTGACTTGCCGAATATCAGTATTGCTCCCTAAAAATACTGATTACGAATTCTCCTACATATATGTAATCCTCTCATATTTAGTGCAGTTTGTTCGGGACATCCATGACATGATGGCGAACAAATTACAAGAGCAGTAAGTATATAATACAAATTTCTATATAGTATTTGTTTGTAGCAAATCAATGTTTACTTAAAAAAGAATGCTAGTTTACTGTTGCTCTCTTATTCACTGTGGTTCAGTCTGAGTTAAGCTAAATTTGACTTGCAGGCTTCCCAAGGATGGTTCATTTTCTCCCACCAATGCCACAAGGTTCATCACACTCGAGAAAAATGGAAAGACTCTTGAGCTGTTTCCTCATGAGATTTCTACTGATCAGATTACTGCCATCGAGGTTCTGTCAAAGTTAACTTGTTTTGCAGCACACTTTTGTTATGTCACTATTTTGTATTGAATATATTTTTTACAGGATGCATACTGGAGCATGGCATCTGCCTTGTCTGAGGCAGATGGCATCGACTACACAGATCCAGAAGAGGTGATCCATTGCAAATTTTATTTGATTGGCATGAACATTGCTATCTTCATTTTCCAACACACTCTTTTCTGTCTGTGAAGCTTGAATTGTTAGTGGCAACTCTTATTGACCTGGATGCTATGGATGGGAAAAAGAGTGTTTCCTTGATAGCTGAATGTTCAAGCTCTCCAGATGTTAATACCAGGTTTATACCAGAATTTTTATCCTCATTCATGACACAATTCTGCATAGCTTATAGATCTTTTTCCTGCCAAAAGCGGCCATAAGCCGATGCTATTTATATTTTGTGTTGTTCTTCTCATAATGAATATATGTACATAGACCAAGATATTCCAGGATTTCATAGAATCTCAGATTTGTCTTGATGTGTCACAAGGTTATCTGAGGCGCTGGGCGGGCAGAGAGGGACCGCCTAGTGCCTAGGCGGCCTAGGTGGCAAAACTAATTTGCACAAGTTTCAACTATAATGTGTAACTATTTCGATTATATTAATATTCTATAACAGAGAAATACATTTATATGCCATATTTAAGACGTTATAGAATAACTATCATATTTATATGCCACCTACGAACTGCCTAATCACTGTTTAGGACTATCTTTGTGAGCTAGCCGCCTAGATCACTGCCTAGCCACCTAGGGGAACCATGATGTGTGACGTCATATGCTTCAGCATGACACACAGTAAAGTATGTCAAACATGGTGATGGGTATATCGGTCAAAACCCAGTCATCGCCTCATCGGAGCTGCTTTTGGGATTGTTAATGCACCATGTCCAACCTTTGAGCAATGTCTCTTAGCTGTTGTGTCTGCCTTGTGGGCAAGATCAAATCCATTTTATAGTACATCTATCTTCAAGGGCTAATTAATAAGAGGAAAGTGTCTCTTTTTGGTCCCTAAACTATGGTTCTTGGTGATTTTTTGCCCCCAAAAAACAAAACTGGGTAAACATGATGGTCCCTGAAATGTGAAACCATCCTAAAATGGTCCTTTGACCGGTTAAACAGAGATGATTTTACTGAACTAGCATATGTATTTGATCTAGAGTTTTCCAAAAAAAATGTTTCTCCAAATAGTTATCAAAGGGAAAATTGAGCTGGTGACATCGAAAGATCGCTCCCTTTGTTTTCTATCACCGAAAAAACTCCGTTATCTTATCTAGCACTGAATGGTGTCCCCTTACTCATTTGTACCACTCCGTCACGGCAACAGTTATCGGTGTCCCTATTAGTCTCACTGCACAGCGGGTCCCCTCTCTCTCCCTCTCCCTCCCTCTCCAGCTATGAGCCGCCGCAAGCCGACGCCACCGCTGCTAGTCACCGCTACCGCCACCGCCTGCGGAGAGAGGTGGAGAACTAGGAGAGAGAACGAGAGGGAGAGGGAGAGAGAAGCAGAGGCGGCTGGGAGAGGGAGAGGGAGGAGAGGAGGCAGAAGAGAGGGAAGAGGAGAGGAGAAAGAAGAGGGAGGCAGAGGCGGCGACTGCTGTAGCGGCAGTGGCATGAAGAGAGGGAGAGAGTGGAGCTTAGGGAGAGGGAGAGGGAGAGTGAGAGAGGAGAGAGAGGAGGAGGAGGAAGAAGAAGAAGACACTTGCAAGTGGGCCCCACTTGTCAGCTAACTAAGCGAACGGCTCCATCTAACACCCGGGGTGGAGTGTTAGAAAGGGGTAATGAAGGTGCACATCAGATTGGAGAGGAGGTCAATTCCGATGCTAGATTTGAGGGAAGGTCTACTTTCGATGTCACCAACTCAATTTTTCCTTAATTAAATTGTGTATTTGATTTCCTTATAATTATCTGAGCTCATGCAGAAATTTTCCATTTTTTTGTGATTTTTGTACAGTGGTAGCACTATCTCTTATTTTTCAAACTCAAAAAATCTATGCCTGACATGTACCACTTTGGTCAAAACCACCATTTGACTGGTCAAAAGAACCATTTTGGCATGGTTTTCACATTTCAGTGGCCATGTTTACCCGGTTTTTGGCTTTGTGAGGACAAGAAAGCATCAATGACCAAAGTTGAGGGGCATTTACCCTCACGACACTTTTTAAAATTCACATTTAGTTCCATGTCACGGGCCCACTTTCAGTGACTCAGATGGTCCCACATGTTATATACACATAAAAATTGGCATACAAATTGGGTGTCATGGGGCTAATTTTCCTAAAGTTAGGGCCAAAAATATAACTTCTCATGAGAGTTTATAAAAAATACTCCTTCGATATATGTGGAGTTTGGGACCATTACTCGATTTTGGTTTTTAAGTGACGAAAAGGTGTGAATTAATAACCAAGTTGAGGAAGCAATTTTTCTTCTTATGACAATGTATTGAAAAATACTCCCCAGATAAATATGCAACCAAAAAGGACAGCATGGAGATTGTAACTGTTTTTCTGACATTAATTAGGCAATCCGACGAAAAGTTTGTGATTTCAAGTAATATTGAAAGATTGATTTCTATATCTGTGTCGTTCATAATATTTCTTGGTGTTAAGATATTGCATTTTAAGTTACAATTATCTATTTCAACTCCTTGTAGGAAAGCTTTGGCTAATGCATTGGCTGCTGCTCCGTCCATGTGGACTCTAGGGAATGCTGGGATGGGCGCATTACAGGTTAACATAAATCTCTCCTATTAATCCTGCTGGGAGAATCACAGAAAACTGTTTCGTACTTCATATCTCAATTTATGTATGAGTCATGTCTGATGATCTGATGGCTGAGAATTATGTTCCTCAATCAATTGCAGGTCTATTATTCATTTCCCACCAAGTTACAAAGATATATTATTTGAAGCCATCTTAAACGAACTCCATTTCTTTATAAAGTATTTGGGGGGAAAGTAATGTTGTTTAAGCGTCTTTCTTTGAATTTGCAGAGATTGGCTCAAGATTCCAATTATGCTGTTGCTAAGGCTGCAGCAAGAGCCATTGATGAACTAAAAAAGCAGTGGGAACTTGATGAAGGTGACTGTCTGAGGTTTGTAATGAACCCAAATTTGGTCTCTGGTGAGATTGATGATGGCCGTTCAGCTGTAGATGACACCAGCTGAGGCGTAAACAAGTTGAAAGCTAGATTTCACTAGGATTAATCAAAGCTCCCCATAAGCACACATCACTTCTATGACTGTAAGAATTGAACTTAAATGGATCGCTGCATATCACATGTCAAGTTGCGGCGCTAAATGATTTGTGTCGTGACCAGATCACTAGAATGTATGCCAGTGATATAGTCAAGGAATTTTGAAAGATACAAGAGTGAAGGAGATTTTTATAAGAACCCTAAAATAATAATTAAACACATCATTTCCATCTATTTTAAAACAAGGGTTTGGGAAGTTCCACTTCAGAGTTATGTATGACAAAAAATCCCGTAATTGCTCTTCCCCATTCTCCTCCCTCCTCCCAAGTTAAATTCTAGCCATTGTACTCAAGAACCGGTTCAAGCTGAAGCATGAGCATTTTTAGGGCGCATTCAAGGTGTTATTAGCTTAGGTATGAGCAACATTATGGTGGAAAGTGGCTGGCAAAGTTTGGTGCTTGCAACTTCGAGTAATGCTTCTGATTTTGCAACATATGGAGCCTCTTCCAATTTTATTAGAGCTTTGCTCAGCGGGTTCTCTTCCTCGGTTGTAATAGTGAAATTTATTTTTTCAATTATTTTTAAACAAGTTACTTATAATAGTTTTATTTGAATGTCACGACCTCTTTCCTTTCTTTTTTTTTTTGAGCCTGGACCTCTTTCCTTTCTTCTTCGTCCTTCCCACCCTTCTCTAGCATCTATCTCCCCCAAAAGCACTACTACAATATGGTCCTCATCAAATGTTTCATCAACTACTTCCTCTACATAGTCATCGTCAAAGTGTTCCTTGGCATAGTCGTTCACTAGCTTTTCGATGACTACTACATGTTCGACCATTGCATCTATAACAAGTTGGTAACATGTTACGACATCCTCTACTACATCTATACTTGATACGACGTCTACAGTTGCATGGTTTTATTGACTACCACCTTGACAAGGTCGTCGACCACGCGAGCGACATGCTTGCTAATTGGATATTGTGTCATGCCGCCATGACTGCCAATACTACATGAAGACAATTAAGAAAGGTGCATCTCCACCTCCTTGACATCGTCATGCCCAACCAGTCACATGGCTCAAGGCCTAGCCCGAAAACATGCCCAAATCGTCGTTCATGGGTTCAATACGGTCTTCTAGAGAACTCCAACTTCAAACGACCATAATTGAATCATATAAAGTTTGTTTGCAATGTTTTTGGTATTCACAGACAAGCCCACGACAAAAGCTTTACAATGGATCCAAACCCATAGCCAAATTTCATCCAAGTCAACGAAAATCACGAAAATAAAAGAACATTTAGAATCTGATAGTGCTAAGTGTCGTTCAGTGTTGCGTCACCACAATTTCGGACCTCCAACCCATGTATCCCGTGGGTGTTGCGCCCCCAATCATAGCCCTGATTCTCACATGTATGAAAACATCGTAGCCATCGTTGTCAGAGTGGGCTTTTGCTTAGATTATTCTATCATCGCGGTTTTGCTGATACTCGATTTGTATATTCCTAGCTTTTTGTGCTTAATTCAATTCGCAAATGAGATTGCTTTTTATTCATTCATGCTTGTGTTCTCAATTCGCTTGCAGCAATTAATCTTCATGGTAAGGTCAATCATACTTGCGCTCATTAGAAAAATGAGTGGTGTAATGTACGGTGAGAGATAGATCTGGACAGGGTTGACCCCAAAATGTTACGGTTGACCATAAATTGGGCCATAATATGTTTGGGCAAGCAAATTTAGTTGGGGGGCACGACCCTCTTAGATAATACATTTTTTATTAAGCTTAGGAAAACACCAGTGTAATGCCTTTTCCTTAGCAGCTCCAGAGCGACGCCACCTGTCTTGGAAGCAAGGCTTTGGCTTTCGTTTTGCAAAAAAAAACCTCGGTTGGGGGGGTGCTTAGATTATTCTATCATTGTAGTTTTGCTGATACTCGGTTTGTACATTCCCAGCTTTTTGTGCTTAATTCAATTCGCAAATGAAATTGCTTTTTATTCATTCATGCTTGTGTTCTCAATTCGCTTGCAACAATTAATCTTCATGGTAAGGTCAATCATACTTGTACTAATTAGAAAAATGAGTGGTGTGATGTATGGTGACAGATAGATCTGGATAGGGTTGACCCCAAAATGTTACGGTTGACCATAAATTGGGCCATAATATATTTGGGCAAGCAAAGTTGGGGGGCACGACCCTCTTAGACAATACAGTTTTTTTTATTAATCTTCAGAAAACACCTTGGTAATGCCTTTTCCTTAGCAGCTCCAGAGCGACGCCACCTGTCTTGGAAGCAAGGCTTTGGCTTTCGATTTGCAAAAAAAAAAAAAACTCTGTTGGGGGGCACGGGGTGCGAAAGAACTAAAATAACTGAAATTCGTTTTATTCGGTGTGTTTGTGGTCCGATTATCAAATCAGGCACTCAAATTCACACGAAATTTGGCTCGACTGAAAATCGGTTGAAAATTGACCGAAATTTCTTTGTTCCAGTCAAAAGAAAGGCAAAAGGAAGTCAGATTTTGCAGCAAAAGGAATCTACTGGAGCTCAGAATTTCCAAAGTAAAGACTCACAAAATGCCATTAACAAGATCATGTCCTTCTGCAATTGTTCTCTATAAGGATGAACAAAAGTATGTCTACAAAAGGTCCAATGGTCCATAGTTCATGGCTTCATGCGGCATGAAAGATTTATAAAACAGAGACAACAATAGCATGTATACAAAAGGAGCAATGGTCCATAGTCCATGACTTCATGATATGACATATTTTACACCGAAAGGTCCATGCTTTCTTGCTTCCTTACAATCATCCTATAGAAAAATGAAAATGTATTAGTTTTATTATTTTTGTTATTGACCTTAATCATGAAGGTAATCATATGACAGGTGTCATACATAGTGTTAAGCTACTAGCCTAGTATAGGCCTTTTACTTCGTTTTTCTTTGGTGGTCCTTTTGCTCGCTTGACACCGTCATCATCTTTTTTTTGTTCACCTTCTTTTTGCTCTTTCTCCTTTTGCTCTGCAAGAATTTCTTGTGCATATCGAGCACGGGAAGCAAGGCTAGCTCCTATATGATCACATCATCACAGTTAACACAAGAAAGCTGAATTGTAAGTATACATTTGTTGAGACCCATGTGGAGGGTACCCCAGTTTGACAATGAATATATATGACAAGACGGAATTTGAAGTGTTTTGAAGAATTTTAAATGGTGCATTTATGGAAATTACCGTGGAATTGGAACCAGACCATTGTACTGAGCTTGGGCTAGGTAATAGTTTTGATCGGACGTTGTCCGATGGAATTTATTAAGCTGACACGTGGTGTGCTAGGGCTTGCTAATTATGGTGTCACGAATGTATTATGATGTTGGTTATTTTGTGATGGACTAACTTCGCAGGTGATATAAGGTGTGTTGGTTTCGTGTGTGTTCACCTCAGTGATGCAGGTATCGATGGGTACGTGGCTGACGCTTCTCGGGGACAGCTGGAGACTGGTTCGTCCAGAGGCGTGCAGGCAACCGGGTTCGATGACCTGACGGTCACATGAGGTGGTGTGCTCGAGAAGCTTTGACATGGCAAGGAGACCGGGACAGCTGGAGGCTAGCACGTCGGTTACTTAGTGGTCAAGGTATTCTGACCGGTGGGACCAGGCGTGGGCTGGCGACCGAGGATACTGTGATATTTTCCAAAGGAATATGTGGAGAATATTCCTCTGCGGGAGTGTGTTGTTATTGCGTGAATTGTACACCACTTATCCTCAAATGAAGGGTGGAGATGGGCTCTAGGGTTTAGGGCATCTCACCCTTGGGCTATAAATAGAGGAGGAGGGGAGGACCTCCTCCCCATACCTTTAGAGCTAAAAATTTTAGATATAAAGAGGGTGAGTTGGGTGTATTTTGGGTGGCACTTAGAGTGCTTGTGGCCACAAGAAGTGTGTCTTGTAATCTCCCAACTTTTATGCAATGAAATCCTTTTTCTCCATGAACATCTAATGTTGATTTGTTTCAAATTCTTCTTGCTTTTGTTTTCTCTTTTTGGAGCTCTTATTTGGAGATGAGTCTTGGTGATTTCTTGCTGGTTCTTGATGGTCTATGATGCCTTGAGGTTGCTAATATGATTTGCCACACTCTTTGCAACTATATGAGAGGCAAGAGATCAAATTCTTGACTTGATGCAAATCTATCAAAAACTTTCATTCGCGCAGCAATCAGTGTTTGATTTTAATAAAAAATCTCAAAAAATCATTTTTGAGTGATTTCACTTGGAGAAGTTTCGTGACTTACATATCTATCAACATAAAAATTTTGAAGTCATGGAGATTCTTGCTTTGGGCGAAGTGAGGTGAAAACCGAGCCCCAAATTTTCTGGACGAGATTTCTGGCAGGATGAAGTGAGGTGAAAACGGAGCCCCAAATCATTTTGTGCAAGGACTTAGGAAGAGATTTTTTATGAAATCCTTCACGACGCATGGTTTCATAGGGAGAACAATTCCCACAATTTTTGTTGTACCAGAAGCCACCATCTCTTTGTTACGAGTGAGAACAAATTCTGAAGAATCTGCTTTTGCTTTTCTGAAAGTGCCTTTAGTGATTTGGCTTAATGTACTTTATTAAATCATAATTTGAATTGATTCTCTTTTGTTCGGACACTTAACAATCAGGATTGTAACTGAAAATCCCCTCATATTTTCATAGGCATTATCCATGCACTCTTGGGGTATACATAATTGTCAGTGTTTATATTTTAGAAAACCAGTAAGTTTGAGGAGCACCGGTCCGATGAAAAATTTTCAAGGCTCCCATTCACCCCCTCTGGTCGCCGTAATGGTTTGACAACTGGTATCAGAGAAAGGTTGTCTTTCTTTTGTAAGATTTTCACCGATCTTTTGAAATTTTTCTTGTTGCCTTGAGCTATGGCAGATAAGTATTCCAATAAACCCCCTGTGTTCTCCGGAGTCGATTTTCCATATTGGAAGATAAGGATGGAGGCGTATATTATGGCTCAGGGCTACAACATTTGGTTAAAAGTGAAGAATCCTTATGTGGTGCCCGAGGAGGTTACGAATCTTAATAAATCTGATGTCGAGCTTAATAAAAATGCTCGAAACTACATCATTGAAGGCCTTAGCCGAGAGGAGTATGAGCGTGTTGCTCACGTCACATCAGCTCACACCATCTGGTATACCCTCCAAGCTTACCATGAGGGGACAGACCGGATCAGGATGGTGAGACAGGATCAGCACAAGAGGGAGTAAAATTGATTTGCACAAAAGTCTGGTGAAACGCTTGATGCTTGTTTCAGCCGGTTCACAAAAATTCTGAGTAAACTCCGTTCAGTGGGCACGACCTATACTGATTTAAAGAACGCTAGACACTTTCTCTCTCCTTTTGATTTGAAGGTCTGGGACATGAAGGTGACCGCCATCCGACAAGTAGCTAATCTCTCGAAGCTGAACTTGGATGGGCTCTACTCGAATCTCAAGACTCATGAACTTGAGCATATTGCAAGAGAGTCAGGTCCTTCGTCTGCAACCTTGATCGTTGACCCTTTTGGTTCTTTTTCCGATGGTGTGGGTTTCCCTTTTTCGGCTCTCTGCGAGCTGTCCAATGATCAGATGGGCAAGATTCCAGAGGAGCAGCTCGCGCTGTTAGCAAGAAAATTCTCTCATGCTTACAGGTGGGTGACCGAGTGCAGACGGGGCATCCTGAGGTGTTTTGGGTGTGGTGGCCTCAACCACATCAAGCGCGACTGCCCCAAGTGTGACATACCCAAAATTTACCCATTTTAGCACAAAATATTTTTGCAAAAATCATTTTAAGCCCCAAGAAACCTTCCCTAATTTTCTGAAGATTTTTCAAAACAATTCCTATTTTATCCTATTTAAGTAATTCCCTCTTCCTTTTATACAAAGATTTTCATCCCATAAAATATCAACTTTTATTTCACCATTATCTTCCTCTCATTTTTATGGAATTTTAAATACCAATTTCATATTTTTCTGACCTCCCTACAATTTTCTATGAATTTCCAAAGCCAAAATCCATTTTTTGGAAAATCTAATAAACCCTTTCCTTTTCTGGATTTTCCCGGAGTACGCTTTCCTTCATTGAATTATGCCTTCGGCATGTCACCCTCTCCTCCTCTCCGGTGCGATAAGTGACAACCAACGGCCATGATTTCTTTGGTTTGATTGGATGCCCCAGAAGAAGCCACGTCACCCCAAGCCATACCGCTTCGGTTATTGAAATCCGTCGGCGCCCATAGATTCGCCTCAAATCCGACAGCGCCCACAGCTTCACCTTCCTCCGCCGGCGCCGCCACCCCGAAACCGCCTCCACCGCACCGCCCACCGGATTTGCTCGCCGCCATCGACTCCGACCCTTCCATATCATGCCACCGCCATCCACAGGATCGCCACGTCATCGCCATCCTTATCCCCCACATCACCGCCCACGGATTGCCATGTCTCCACCGGAATTCCTCACCGGAGTTTGCTCCGCCCATGGATTTTCTTTGCCGTGGCCGCTGCGTAACCCCTCGCCTATAAATAGCCATCTCCAGCGCCCAGCATCCACAAGCAAGCCTCCACCGCCACCATTTCCACCTCCTCTCACTGGAGCCGCGCCGCCACCTCCAGCCATCCCCAGCCTTGCCGCCGCCTTGGAAAGGTCCCCCTCGCCACCAATCACAAATCCCGAGCACCACTTCACCGCCAGTGAGCCTCCTCGACGCCGCCCCTCTTTCCCCCCATGTCAGCACCCGCACAGTCAGCTCGCACAGCTCTCCCTCTCTCTCACACATGGGCCGGCTTGCTCAGCCCAGTCTGCCCATTTTTTTTCCTTTCTATTTCCTAATTCCAGAAATAGCTATTCATTTTCCATAAAATACCAAATATCCTCCAAAAATTCTGTAAAAATTTCCAAAAATCTATTATTCATCCTAGTATTTCATAAAAATATAAAATACCCATTTTCTTTTCGAAATTCCAAAAATAAAATTTATTCTTGTTTTCCAAAAATCTCAAAAATTCAAATAAATATATTTCATCATATTATTTTATTTAAAAATATGTTTTCAAGATTTTCACCTTTTATCTTCAACAATTTCCATCTCGGAACTCTGATAACTCTGTTGTCGTCGATCCTGATCTCTAAAAATTTGTTGATCCACACTTTTCGCACGTACACATTCATAAATTCTTGCTATCCGGAGATCTACTGAAATAATGACAAAATCAACCCTCCACTTTATTCTATCTGAGATAATGCCAAAAATCCCCATCACTTTTTCTTTTTATAAAATTTTCCGGAGATTTTCTAAATCATACAAACCATCACCCTCTTAGTCAACTCTAACCTTTTTCCTAAAAATATCCTTTTTAAAAATGATTTCATGCATTCATTCTCCTTGCATTTTCCATTTTCTTTTTATTAAATTCCCTTTCTTTTTCCTTTCCCCCAACGTGTAGAAAACGAATTCATTGCCCCCGGATCAGCCTAGCAGGATTATCAGGGTAATAGTTTAGTATTGAAGATCCAGCCGAACCGGGCAGGTTTCCTGTTCCCTCATGTTATTTTATGCATTTATTTTCTAGTTACTTAATTTTTGTCCAATTGATTTAAAAGTATTGATGATTGCATACAGGCATAATCCCATTTAGATTTAGCTTCCCTATTAGATTATAGGAAAACCCTAGGATTATAATCTAGCCATAATGGCAAGGTCTCATATAAGCATATAGGATCTTGAATGTTGCATTTTGATCTATTCTTTTGGTTGAGTTGGTTACAGGTTGAGTTGTTGAAGAGTTGAGTTGTTGAGGTTTTGGTTAAGTCATGGTTGAAGTGTTGTCGGTGTTGAAGGAAGTTTAGCGTGAACAAACAGTGGGAATGTGAGACACTTGGTGGGTCGCTCCAGAAGTGGTCTAAAGGACACTTGTTTGGGGGCCGGTGGTTGGTTTGTTCATTGCTCTTAACTGAATTATTTCACGATAGAAAAGATACAAATTTTCGCCCAAACCATATTACTGATCATTTTATGGGTAAAGCTGAGCAGATTCTGCAGAGTCGTTAAAAACAAATCATCGATGGACCCTATCTCGGGTATATGAGGTTGTATCGTAGGGGTGATGCCTATTCTAAATATTGACATAAATCAGGTTAGAGGTTTGGTAGTAAGGTTGTTGTTGGTCTGGTCTAGAGTCAGATTTGAAAGTCTGGTTTTTATCAAAAATCTCTTTTCAAAATGTTTTAGAAAAGAATTGACAAAATATAGGATTTTTATAAAACTATTTGAAAAATGTGCATAAAACTATTTGAAAAATGTGCATTAAGTCTATATTTAAATCTCCCTGTCATTTTCTGTTAAAACCCTTGCATATAGTTAATAAATTTGCATATGGAAACCTGTTAAGACGTAAGTCTTACCCGTTCTTTTTCGGGCTACCCTTCTTTTGGGTAGGTCGTTTCTTTTCAGCGAAGGACTTTTCTCTTGAAGACTTGGAAGATTTTGCTATAGATTTTTAATTATTCTACACTCAAGCCATGCCTGTGGACTTGAAGTTTAAAATTTTGGAGGTGTAATTAAAATTGTAAGCAATCTTGTAAAATAACTCTAGTTATGAAATAAAGTTTGGCTGTTTGAGCTATTTCCAAATGCAACTGAAATCTTGGACAGTTGTATTTTCGGGGATCTCATGGGGTCCCCACAGAAATGGTATGAGAGCCCAGCTTGACTGTAGGATAATTGAAAATGGAATAGAAAATTTTATTTAAATTACTTTTATAAATCTTATCCCTCTTAAAAATTTCTGAAAATAAATTTATAAAAAGTTTTCCCTTATTAGAGATAACCTTATCTTTTCTCAAAATCTTTAAATATTTTTTAAAATTTTTTCAATAAATCCATCTTTTCGAAAAGATTTCTTGAAAATTAATAGGATTTATCACTAAATTTTATATAATTACACTTCCAAACTAGGTTGTGCCAAAATCTTCCATGCAAAAACTCCTTATCTCTGTATCATTCATGCCAAAATTCTTGCGAAAATCAAAATTTTTAATTTTTAAAACAAATTCCTTTAACAATTTCATGTTAAAGACTATCCCAATAGCTGAAGAAGCAAGTCAAACCCCAAGTCAAACTTCGGAAGTTACTCTGGCACAAATCTTAGCTGCCATGGACTTCTACATCAAATTATTGAAAGGCTGCCAAACGGAAGACCTAATGACACAATTGGTCTAGGAACAAAATGGAATGATTTTCAGAAAACTAGGCCAACAACATTTGCATCTGCCATAGACCCTTTACAAGCTGATGATTGGTTCAGGTTTATTAAAAGGAAATTAGAGACAGTACAGTGCTCTGACCATGAAAAAGTATTGTACGCATCACATCAGCTTACAGGACAAGCTGTAGCCTGGTGGGTTACATTTCAAGAAACTCACCCAAATTGGAATCAGATAACTTGGGAAGAATTCGATAAGGAATTCCACAATGTATATCTCCCCGAAGGATTAATGGACGCCAAGAAAAGAGAATTTGATGATTTAAAACAAAACAATAAGACGTTACTAGAATATATGCATCAATTCCACTAGTCCAAATATGCACCAGAAGAAATTGCAACCGAGAAAAGGAAGATGAAGAAATTTATCAATGGTCTACAACAACATCTGCAATTTCAACTATCAGGATTCGATTACCCAGATCTCAAGACCTTAGTAGATAAAGTGCTTATTATGGAGGAACGAAGAAATAAAATGATGGATATAAGAAAAAGAAGAAGTGAATACTTTGATCAAATGGTCAACAATAAAATTCAGAGGTACCGTCCAAACCAAGGAAAATTCACCCAAAACCCTAGAAATTTTAAACAAGAAATAACCTCTCAGGTATCTCCATCTCAAGGCAACACTTCTGTCCTATGTTACCATTGTGGTGGAAATCATCTTAAAAGGAATTGTCCTCAGATATCACCTCTCAAATGTTACCACTATGGACAAGAAGGACATATACGCCCTAGCGCTAGCTGTCCTTGGAATAAGTTCCCAACAGAAGTTGCATAGAGTCGAGCACAAGTTACAAGTAATAAACCGAATATACCCAATAAACCCAATCCTGTCCCAAGGAAATATGATACAAGCTTGATACAAGAGCAAATCCTGCTGTGCAAAGAAGAAATAATGCAGGAAATATTCAAGGACACATCAACTCTGTTATAATCAATACAGCAGAAGATGTCAACAACAACAATATCGGTAACTCTTCAACCTAGTCCTTAAAAGCATTCCATGCATTTGCATCAAAAATATTATCAACCGGATTTAACACCTAGATCTCCATTTAAGGAAAAGAGTGTGAAAATTATTTTAAAAAGGGATTAAGTTTTCAGCCACACTCTCAGTAACTATTATATGGAGATTATAAAATTCCTCTCATTTAATCTAGTAAATCTCGGGGACGAGATCCTTTTAAGGGGGATAGTCTGTGACATACCCAAAATTTACCCATTTTAGCACAAATTTTTTTTGCAAAAATCATTTTTAAGCCCCTAGAAACCTTCCCTAATTTTCTGAAGATTTTCCAAAACAATTCCTATTTTATCCTATTTAAGAAATTCCCTCTTCCTTTTATACAAAGATTTTAATCCCATAAAATATCAAGTTTTATTCCACCATTATCTTCCTCTCATTTTTATGGAGTTTTAGATACCAATTTCTTATTTTTCTGACCTGCCTACAATTTTCTATGAATTTGCAAAGGCAAAATCCATTTTCTGGAAAATCTAATAAACCCTTTCCGTTTCTGGATTTTCCCAGAGTACGCTTTCCTTCATCGGATTACTCCTTCGGCGTGTCACCCTCTCCTCCTCTCCGGTGCGATAAGTGACAACCAACGGCCATGATTTCTTTGGTTTGATTGGATGCCCCAGAAGAAGCCACGTCACCCCAAGCCATAC
Organism: Raddia distichophylla; assembly: GCA_005191435.1. Taxonomy (NCBI): domain Eukaryota; kingdom Viridiplantae; phylum Streptophyta; class Magnoliopsida; order Poales; family Poaceae; genus Raddia; species Raddia distichophylla. The sequence continues at coordinate 381,292 of SPJY01001884.1, forward strand.
CGCTTCGGTTATTGAAATCCGACGGTGCCCATAGATTCGCCTCAAATCTGACGGCGCCCACAGCTTCTCCTTCCTCCGCCGGCGCCGCCACCCCGAAACCACCTCCACCACCGCCTCCGCCGTGCCGCCCACCGGATTTGCTCGCCGCCGTCGACTCCGACCCTTCCATATCATGCCACCGCCATCCACAGGATCGCTACGTCATCGCAATCCTTATCCTCCACATCACCGCCCACGGATTGCCGCGTCTCCACTGGAATTCCTCACCGGAGTTTGCTCCGCCCATGGATTTTCTTTGCCGTGGCCGGTGCGTAACCCTCTGCCTATAAATAGCCATCTCCGGCGCCCAGCATCCACAAGCAAGCCTCCACCGCCACCATTTCCACCTCCTCTCACCAGAGCATCGCCGCCGACGATCCTCTCCGCCGCCGCCGTGCTGCTCCCACCGCGCCGCCACCTCCAGCCATCCCCAGCCTCGCCGCCGCCTTGCAAAGCTCCCCCTCGCCTCCAATCGCAACTCCCGAGCACCACTTCGCCGCCGACGACCGCCACTCGCCGCCGGTGAGCCTCCCCGACGCCGCCCCTCTTCCCCCTAACTATGTCTCTCTGCCGTGTGGCCCCTCCTGTCAGCTCCCACACAGTTAGCTCGCACAGCTCTCTCTCTCTCACATGGGCCGGCTTGCTCAGCCTAGTCAGCCCATTTTCTTTTTCCTTTCTATTTCCTAATTCCAAAAATAGCTATTCATTTTCAATAAAATGTCAAATATCCACCAAAACTTCTGCAAAAATTTCCAAAAATCTATTATTCATCCTAGTATTTCATAAAAATATAAAATACCCATTTTTCTGTTTTAAATTAAAAAATGTTTTCCTTTTCTTTCTATAGGAAAATGCTTTTAAAATTTATTCCTATTTTTCAAAAATCTCAAAATATCAAATAAATATATTTCATCATATTATTTTATTTAAAAATATATATTCAAGATTTTCACCTTTTATCTTCAACAATTTCCATCTCGGAACTCCGATAACTCTGTTGTCGTTGACCCCGATCTTTGGAAATTTGTTGATCCACACTTTTCCCACATACACATTCATAAATTCTTGCTATCCGGAGATCTACTAAAATAATGTCAAAATCAACCCTCCACTTTATTCTATCTGAGATAATGCCAAAAATCCCCATCACCTTTTCTTTTTATAAAATTTTCTGGAAATTTTCTAAATCATACAAACCATCACCCTCTTAGTCAACTCTAACCTTTTTCCTAAAAATACCCTTTTTAAAAATGATTTCATGCATTCATGCTCCTTGCATTTTCCATTTTCTTTTTATTAAATTCCCTTTCGTTTTCCTTTCCCCCAACGTGTAGAAAACGATTTCATTGCCCCCGGATCTGCCGAGCTGGATTATCAGGGCAATAGTGTAGATATTGAAGATCCAGCCGAACCAGGCAGGTTTCCTGTTCCCTGATGTTACTTTATGCATTTATTTTCTAGTTACTTAATTTTTGTCCAATTGATTTAAAAGTATTTATGATTGCATACAGGCATAATCCCATTTAGATTTAGCTAGCTTCCCTATTAGATTATAGGAAAACCCTAGGATTATAATCTAGCCATAATGGCAAGGTCTCATATAAGCATATGGGATCTTGAATGTTGCATTTTGATCTATTCTTTTGGTTGAGTTGGTTACAGGTTAAGTTGTTGAAGAGTTGAGTTGTTGAGGTTTTGGTTAAGTTAATGTTGAAGTGTTGTTGGTGTTGAAGGAAGTTTAGCGTGAACAAACGGTGGGAATGTGAGACACTTGGTGGGTCGCTCCAGAAGTGGTCTAAAGGACACTTGTTTGGGGGCCGGTGGTTGGTTTGTTCATTGCTCTTAACTGAATTATGTCACGATAGAAAAGATACAAATTTTCGTCCAAACCATATTACTGATCATTTTATGGGTAAAACTGGGCAGATTCTGCAGAGTCGTTAAAAACAAATCATCGATGGACCCTATCTCGGGTATATGAAGTTGTATCGCAGGGGTGATGTCTATTCTAAATATTGACATAAATCAGGTTAGAGGTGTGGCTGTAAGGTTGTTGTTGGTCTGGTCTAGAGTCAGATTTTAAAGTCTGGTTTTTATCAAAAATCTCTTTTCAAAATGTTTTAGAAAAGAATTGACAAAATATAGGATTTTTATAAAACTATTTGAAAAATATGCATTAAGTCTATATTTAATTCTCCCTGTCATTTTCTGTTAAAACCCTTGCATATAGTTAATAAATTTGCATATGGAAACCTGTTAAGACGTAAGTCTTACCCGTTCTTTTTCGGGCTACCCTTCTTTTGGGTAGGTCCTTTCATTTCAGCGGAAGACTTTTCTCTTGAAGACTTGGAAGATTTCGCTATAGATTTTTAGTTATCCTACACTCGAGCCATGCCTGTGGACTTGAAGTGTAAAAATTTTGAGGTGTACTTAAAATTGTAAGCAATCTTGTAAAACAACTCTAGTTTTGAAATAAAGTTTGGCTGTTTGAGCTATTTCCAAATGCAACTGAAATCCTGGACAGTTGTATTTTCGGGGATCTCCCGGGGTCCCCACACTAAGCATGGAGGAGGAGACAAGAATGACTACACTGCGCCAGCCGGAGCAACTTCATCAACAAAAACTGCAACTTCAACGATGGCAAGGATTAGAAGAAGAAGAATCCCAAGCTGGCCAAGGGACGTCGTCTGGTCGAGAAGTTTTTGGCTGCTCTGGATGAGGCCAACCTCTCTGACAAAGATGACGAGCGATCGGATGATGGATATGATGGTAGCCGGAGAAAGACAACGTCAACTACACCAATATGTGCTTCATGGCAGATGAGAATGACGACTCCTAATTGTACACCGACTCGGATGATGAGATAGGTCACACCTATGACCAGCTCACCGAGGCATTCCTCAAGATGGATGATAAACTTGCTAAGAGTAGGTCTATGTGTAAGGAAGCTGAGGAGGAAATAGCTCTTGCCCTCCTCCGGTCGACTCTGATGTCTGGAAGGAGTACGATAAGTTGACTTAAGAATTGCTTGCGCTTGAAGCTTTGCATAGAAGTGTGGTTGCAGATTTTGATTTGCTTAGGGGGAGTCATGCTAGTGTGCTTTCAGAACTAGATGAAACTAGAGAAGCTTTACTTGTTGATACCTCTGTTCCTGAAATAGAACCTGCTTGCATGATTGATCCCTCCAAGATTTGTCCTGATCCTGCTGCACACACTACACATAAGGACCCTGTCAGCCCAGATGAGGGTTGTAGAGATCATGTTTCACCTAAGTACCCACTCAGCTCAGATGAGAGCTGTAGTTTCCACTCTGTTGATGCTACATGCCTAGATTGCACCTTTCGGAGGTTAGAAAACATGAACTTGCAATCTAAAATATCTGAGTTGGACAATGTCTTGCTTGTTGCATCTTCCTGTGAACGTTGTGAAGAGCTTGATAGGAAGTTGGCTAGCGTCTATCAGGATATGAGTTCTAGATTTCAGGGTAGACTAGCCGAGGTTCAAAATGCCGAGTGCGTTTCCTGTCAGGCTCTCAAGGGCGAAGTCAAGATGCTTAGCGATAGGTGTCGTAAGGCTTTGGGCATGGAAAACATAGATGAACATGACTTTTCTGACTCTTCCCTTTTTTGCGAGTTTTGTCCCTGGCTTCATCAGGAGTGTGAATATCTATGAGCAGTCTTGAGAAATTTGTTGGGGGCAAGAGGAAGTTGAACTTGATTTTTGACAAAAGCAAGATTTCAACGGGTAGATGTCTTGGTATAATTGGCTTGAACACATCAGGAAACACCCTCCTAAAGTCCTTGGGCTAGATGCAAATGGGCAAAGAGTGGTTCTTAGGGAAAGGGTTCCTGAGACCACTATCTTCAAGTCTGCTGGGGTAATCAATGAGAGTCCTGTTGTGAGGCCAGTTCAGGCTGCTGTGTCTGAGAGTCCACCTAAGAAGGATATTTTCACTATTGCTCCGGCCCCTGAGGGAGGCAAAGGAGTCATTTGCACTTTCTGCGATATGATAGAACACACTGGGAAGGACTGCTTCCATCGTGCTAAGAAGACATGTGGGGAGCGTAGGAAAGCGGTCAAGGTACAAGGCCCTTCTAAGGCATCCGCACCTAGGGTAGTTTCTCCTCATGTTAGAATGGTGGGTACACGACCAGGACTTGGAGCCCAGTGTTCTGGTGCTTATCCTGTTATCGGTCTGGAGCGTGAGCAGCGTCGTCCTCAGGGCGCGCCTCCTGTTAGCAACAGAGGTGCTCGTCCGCTACGCGAGGTGCCGACTACATGGTGGAGGACTGGCAATAGGAACGAAGGCAGGAAACGTGGATAGGATGCATCCGACTTGGCTCAATGGCAGAATATCTATCTTAATCCATTCCATGTGAAGATGCAATACTCTTAAATATGTATGACAGATTGGCTTTTGCTTTAATATGTTAGTTGGCTTTTATTAGCTAAATGTCATCGTACAGAGCATCCTGAAAGAACACACCTATATGAGCCTGATTGTTAGAAGTCACAGACTATGAGACGTGGGTAATCTCTAGTAAGCTCATGAAAAGACCATGTAGTACGACTTATATGCTCCACCCGAGGGGTGGCGTATTAGCGGCTTAGTATCAGTTAAGTCTTCAGGTGAAACTTGCTTTCACAAAACTTGCAATTGAAGGCTTAGTTCATTGTCAAGTTGTGAATGAGTGTAGCTTGGAGTTCTTGGTGGATATTCAACCCTAACAGGTCTCCACCAAAATGCTGGTATACTAACAGCTTTGGGAAAAGGTAAATTGTCGGACTTTAAGATCCGGTGGGAGATTGTTGGATTATTTGGGCCAAGGCATATTTAAATGAGAAATAATTACTGAAAAATCTCAAAGGTCGATGTCATAGAGGCATGTAAACTTTCTTTGGTACCATATTGCTAATGGGAGGAGTGCATGACAAGCTTAAACATGATCTATTTCCCCCTAGATCATGTGATGGAAGGGGGAAATAGAAAACCACACGCGCTTGCTTGCTTGCTTCGCCTCGCAGGCTCGGGCTTGGGCATGGGCACGGGCACGGGCCGGGGCAGGGCGGCGAGTGCGCACGACATCTGCGTGAATGTTCCACCAAAAATGGGCTCTCGTGCTTGCATAAGTGCGACCTTTTTTTTTAGTTTATTCTTTTGCACTTCGAGTTTGCACAGTTATGAGTTGTGGAAACATGCGAGCTGATCGTGGCTCGTCAGCCCACGTGGTCTTCCCTACATATACCGCCGCTGCCAAGATTCGCAGATATAGGAAACACTAGGTTTTGCCTCTCTCATTTGCTATGCCGCCGCAAGCAGGCTTCCCTATCCTTGGGCTGGCGTGCACCGTCGAACCATTAAGCAGGTCTCTGGAACCACACCGCACTAGTACTCCTGCACCGGGAGAGGGCGATAAGGTTTTTGGAAAGTGCTCCAGCACAACTGTTTACCTTCACCATGCGCTTTTCCACCTCACTCTGCATCCATGTCTTCACCGGCATAAGTCACTGACGACAACAGCAGCAATCCGAACGTTGTCAACACCAACTGCGGCAACATTGCCCCCAACGTCAACACCAGCGCCGCTGATGTCCAGCTCAGTGGCTAGAATATACCGTATGTATTCTTAGTCGTTGTGCTTGTGAGTTTAACGGAGGGGTATATTGCGCTGTCAGTGCATGTGTATGTACGATACACTTCTGTTTATAGTTGATTGTTTATCAGTCCTGTTTCATATTTTATCTCTGGATTAATATATACCTGAAAATGCTAATATTTCCATCATATTTATAGGGTTAAAAATCTTAACCATGTCCCATTCAAGACGCCGACGGTCAAACGACGACTAGGTGCCAGAGAAGAGGCAAAAGTGGCCGGAACTGCCTCATCTTGCGTACTGTTTCTAACAGTTAGTAAAATCAGAGAACTTAACGTTAGATTACAACGATTCTTTCCTAGTACGTAGGGGAAGATGACCAGAGCTATCAAATGGGGGTAGGTATCGGATTCAAAAGGATCTTGCCTAGACCGGACAGCTCTTGCCTGGCTAAAAGGTTGAACTATCCCAGATGTGTTTTTCCAGCTCAAATGCCTAGTAGGTTTGCGCTGCTAGAACCAATTCCCCTTTTGGAGTTTAAAAACATCAAGAGGGAGGCCCGACCTGCAGGTCGTTTTCCACTTGAGCCTCGTGGTCTAGCTGTCATTCTCCTAGAAGCTCTATAGAGACGCTACATGTCCTGAAAGGGTTTCCAAGAGTAGGAAGTATCTTTGGATGAACGGTGTTACCTAAGGTGGATAGCCTGTTTGGTTCGCTCCCATTACACTAAGGTTTGGAGAGCACATCGGTTAGGCTTGAAAACCATGCAAGCCCAAATCATGCGGCGTGGGAGATTGTTAGCCGACGAGCGGATTGTGGCTCTAATAGATTGCTGGGAAAAGGGTAGACTACGCGAACGCAAAATCAAAATTTTCTACTACGAATCACCCAAGAGCACATGCACGTAGAGGATCACAGATCGTTACCCTTGACGCGCAGATGCAACGGAAGCAGTTTCTCGCGCGTAGAGAAATTAGACGTGCTCTCCAGATCACCACCGAGTGCTGGCCTGTACTCTCCGAGTGCTTTCCGGTGGTCGCCGAGTGGTTGCCGAGGGTCACCGAGTGCTTGCCGAGTCTCACCTATACTCGCCGACGATCCAACCGAACAGCGCGTCCGCGTACAGCAGCGCCTCTAGCGGTATCCACACGTACCGAGCAGGAACGCCTTACGGGATGTACTAGGACCTCGCCGTGCGGCTAGGTTTTCTAGAGAGCAGGAGGGGCACGCGATGGCTAGGCGTGGTGAAGGCTCAACTCATCTAACAACACCGTCCCTATGCCACTCCTTATATAGTCACGCTAGTGGGCTTCGGCCCGCTAGGATTCTATCTCGTACGTAGATCGTATCCACGTACAAACCCGTTAAACAATTCCAATTCATTAAGTGTGTGACCCGTTAGGTTCACTGCAAGTTGGCCGTGGATCCAGAAACCTGTTTTCAATCCACCGATCAAACAGCGGCACCTAGCAGTACGTATTGACCCCCGAATGCACAGAATCAATATTCGGCTGAACCTTGATACACTAACATACCGATAACTATGCCACCCGATACCAGTCAAGCTCAAGGCGAGATGTGCGCCACCCTTGTTGATAGCTCGACCACTTCACTCGAGAGTAGAGTGGATACTTATCGTGACTAACTCCTTAGTCATATTAGCACGGCTGTGTGCTTTCCCTATCCATCCACACGAGGGGCCCAGAGGTATCTCTCCTGTTATCGAAGAGGGGCAAATTTCATATTAATTATCACACCCCTGACTATGTATCATGGCATACCCAGCAAGCACCTTTATAACTATTCTGTTACGGTGTAGCGTTTGACGATACCAAAGTATACGAGTCAACATGCTGGGCATCCATGACAATCTCAGGTCTAAGGACCATATAACTATATGCTGATGGCGCTATAAGAGATAACAACTCACAGCGTCTCAGAGTAGGTCTGTCCGACTGTCCATGTTCTCTAACAAACGTCCATACTATTGGTTTGATATCTCTAAATCTATGGTATGTGAAACATTACCATCAACCAATATGTATGCTGATCAAATCATAACCGCTCCTCGTAATGATATGATTCCGGGACCCGTTTAGAATAATGTCATATAACAATGTGTTTCACAATCAAGTTGTACCCAATGGATAAAGTCATGACATTTATTCAGGGAACCGATAAACAACGTTATCATATATACATGAACAAAGACGTGGTACAATCATCACTATGATTGATCTAGGGCATATCCCTTTCACAGATGTGGGATGTCATTACAATGTGTTTAATGCTTTAATAGCATGTAATTTTGCAAGTCAATTACTAACAATGATTTGTAAATTACCCCTGCGCGAGGAAGAAGAGGACACAACTTTTTAAATCATAACACTATTCATACATTTTACACACTTTTGTACGCAACCAATCATTGGAGTATGATTATTATCCGTGTCCTCAGGAGGCCAATCATTGGAGTATGATCATTAAGAACCAAAAACACTTATATTTTTTTTACTTTCTACGTTAAGATCTTTTTGACATCTAGGAAGCCCCGACATAGTAGAAAATGGGCTTTTTGATTCCTCATTCAATTAATGAGATTGATGGAGAACTTGTTTACAATCATGGACAACTATATGTTTCTCGATCCATTTTGGTTCTTAAACTTATAAACTGGGTTAACGAAATCATAAAATTGCGCTTCTGACTTTAACAATAGTTTTGACTTGTCATATGTGGTTTAACCGAAATTATATATGTATTTTAATATAAAAAATTTTAACAGTACAAATTAAACTATAATTTTGGGATTTTATGATTACCTAATTTCATAAAAAATGTACAACATAAGCTTGAAAATTGTATACAATTGCTTAGCATTTTAACCTATCTTTGACACTGATAAAAATAGTAGTTTTTTTTAAAATGATATAATTCAAGAAAATATTGGAAAAACTCACTAGCTTGTACTATAATAAAGAACTTTAGAAATTTTTCAACTCATATATATTTGTTATTTTGTAATTTTTTATGTAAAAATAATTGTAACACTTTGGTCAAACAAATTTTGACCGGTGAAAACTACTTATTGATCGTTGGAGTAATTATTTGTGACCAGTTTTGATATTTCAAAGACCGAGTAAACCCGATTTTGAATGGATTGTTGGTATTAGAATGGATTGCGGATCATAATATCTTCTATGCAAAGTCTCTAGTAGCGAGTGACAATCCATTATTTGTAACTTTTAAATCACAACCAAACATATAACATGATTCTATATTTTGTGACGCCGTTGCTCATTTCGCTGTTACCTCCACCTATTGATAGAGCCATTAAAGTTGTGAATGTAGGATTTATTAACTGATAAACAACCATGCAATGCCATCTCTGAGATATCCATAACAATAAGGAAGAGGCACTCAGCTAGTCCATGGACGAAAACACAATACCCTAAATGTATATTGAGTTATTGATCTTATTTAAAAACCCATCAGGAAAAGCAATGTCCTCACATTTCATGGTCTGGGCCCATGAGCGCCAGGATACGGCACACTATTGGGCCGTCTGCCGATAAGGCGGGCCCGGCCTCCCCTCTGCCAATTTCAACCGCTCTTATCGGCCATTCACCTGCTTCCAATACCCACACGAGTCACGACCTTGTTTAGTTTCTATCTGGCCACCTGCAGCTCCCCGAGATATATAGGATCATAAGAACACATTATGCATGTATGTATCCTCCCCTCGTGAAGCCAGGGGAACCGGCCGGTAACGCCCTTAATTAATTTCTTAAATTTGTCATTTCATTGTTGTTTGTACGTGCCTTGTTTGTTTACTCTTAAATGAATATGTTATATATAGTTCTATTATGCAGAAAAATATTTTGTTTGCCCTTAAAGTTCCTCGCGTGACTCGCGCCCGTTTTTATTTGTTGCATGTTTTAATTAGGCGCCGCTTTCGTGCTTAATTTGTTTCTTCTTTAAATATTCCTTCATCCCTTTCATCAGTTGTTTTATACACGTCCCGGATGGTAGGGCAGTACTCCATTTCGTACATGTGTCATGTTCTTCTCTTTTTTATTACTCCAAATATATAATGGATTTGAACTTAAAATTTCATAGTTACATAGAGTAATTTTATTAGAACACGCGTACATTTTTAAAAATCTTTTCAATTTTGTTTAGTTTAATTATACTTCCATGTAACTTTTAGTTTATTCTGAACGGCGCACTCAAAAATTTGCTGTATGGGCATGTAAATGGTGGTTGAAGAGATTCTAATGGTAAGTGATTGTGATCAAAATATGTTCATAATATATCTGGACCATTCAATCCCTCCAACTAACAGGCTATACTCTATGTCTCCATATCACAAAAAACATGGAGTTCTAGACGTGGACACAATTTTCAAATGCAACTTTGACCACTCATTACCAATGTAAATTATTTATAAAATTCATAACATATATAAAACTATGGATGTTTTTTAGACGAATCTATATGTATAATTTTCATCTACCCAATCCAAATATTTTAACAGATTTTTTTAGACAAAGTTTAAAAATTTGACTTAGTACAAGTCTAAAACGTTAACTGTTTTATATGGAGGGAGTATTTCACAGGGATGCTTTTCTATTGAGTTCATTTGGTTGACTATTTTAATGCAATTATGTTTCAAGATATTTCTGTCATAAATAGCACTTATATTCATATGGGACTAAAGGGCCAAAAATATATAGAAAGTATAAGAGAAACCCTAATACAATAGAAGAGATGGGCCTAGGCTCATATATAAAACCCATATACATATCTAACATCCCACTCAAACTTATGGTGGATTAACAACACTGAATTCGGAGAGAGAAAAATTATGGCGTTGTCGTGCATTTGTGAAGAAATCTAAGCTGAATCTCTCAAGGTACATACTAAAGAGCCACAACATTCTGCAAAATATGTATAGGAAGTACTACCTCCGTCCTGAAATATAAGAATTTATTGACTTTCTGTTGTCCCCTTTGACCATTCGTCTTATTCAAAAAATTAGTACAAACATGTAAAAACAAAAGTCATATTTAAATATCTTTAGTGATAAAGCAAATCACAACAAAACAAATAATATTTACTTAATTTTTTTGAATAAGACAAATGGTCATACAGGTATCGACGGGTACGTGGCTGACGCTTCGCGGGGACAGCTGGTGCGTCCAGAGTCGTGCAGGCGATCGGGTTCGATGACCTAACGATCGCATGAGGTGGTGTGATCGAGAAGTTTTTCCATGGCAAGGAGACCGGGACAGCTGGAGGCTGGCGCCTCGGTTACTTGGTGGTGAAGGTGTTCTGACCGGTGGCACTAGGCACGGGCTGGCGACCGAGGATACTACGATATTTCCCAAAGGAATATGTGGAGAATATTCCTCTGCGGTAGTGTGTTGTTATTGCGTGAGTTGTACACCATTTATCCTCATATGAAGGGTGGAGATGGGGTCTAGGGTTTAGGGCATCTCACCCTTGGGCTATAAATAGAGGAGGAGGGGAGGACCTCCTCCCCCATACCTTTGGAATTGAAAATTTCAGATATAGAGAGGGTGAGTTGGGTGTGTCTTGGGTGGCACTTAAGAGTTCTTGTGGCCACAAGAAGTGTATCTTGTAATCTCCCAACTTTTATGCAATGAAATCCTTCTTCTCCATTAACATCTTGTGTTGATTTGCTACAAGTTCTTCTTGCTTTTGTTTTCCCTTTTTGGAGCTATTATTTGGATATAAGTCTTGGTTATTTCTTGCTGCTTCATGATGGTATATGATGCTTTTTACAACCAAATGAGAGGCAAGAAATCGAATTCTTGACTTGATGCAAATCTGTTTAGAAACTTTCATTCGCGCAGCAGTCAGTTTTTTATTTTAATAAAAAATCTAGAAAAATTATTTAAGTGATTTCACTTGGAGAAGTTCCGTGACTTACATATCTATCAACACAGAAAATTTTAAGTCATGGAGATTCTTGCTTTGGATGAAGTGAGGTGAAAATTGAGCCCCAAATTTTCTGGACGAGATTTCTGGCAGGCTGTAGTGTTTGAATTTTCCTGATTGTTGTGCAAGCAGTTAGGAAGAGATTTTTGGTGGAGTCCTTCACGACGCATGGTTTCATAGGGAGAATAATTCCCACAATTTTTGGTGTACCAGAAAGCCACCATCTCTTTGTTACTAATGAGAACAAATTCTGAAGAATCTGCTTTTGCTTTTCTGAAAGTGGCTTTAGTGATTTGGCTTGATGTGCTTTATTAAATCATGATTTGAATTGATTATATTTTGTTTGGACACTTGAAAACCAGTATTGTAACTGAAAATCCCCTCATATTTTCATGGGTCTTATCCATGCACTCTTGTGGTATACATAATTGTCACAGTGTTTATATTTTGGAAAACCAGTAAGTTTGAGCAGCACCGGTCCGATGAAAAATTTTCAAGGCTCCCATTCACCCCCTCTGGTCGTTGTAATGGTTTGACAACTGGTGTCATCGAAAGGTTGTCTTTCTTTTGCAAGATTGTCACTGATCTTTTGAAACATTTCTTATTTCCTTGAGCTATGGCATATAAGTATTCCAATAAACCCCTGTGTTCTCCGAGTCGATTTTCCTTATTGGAAGACAAGGATGGAGGCGTATATTATGGCTCAGGGCTACAACATTTAGCTAAAAGGGAAGAATCCTTATGTGGTGCCCGAGGAGGCTACAACCTTTAATCAATCTGATGTCGAGCTTAATGCGAAAGCTCGAAACTACATCATTCAAGGCCTTAGCCACGGGGAGTATGAGCGTGTTGTTCATGTCACATGAGCTCACACCATCTGGTCTACCTTCCGTGCTTACCATGAGGGGGACAGACCAGATCAGGGTGGTGCGGCAGGATCAGCACAAGAGGGAGTACAACCGATTTGCACAAAAGTCTGGTGAAACGCTGGATGCTTGTTTCAGCCAGTTCACAAAGATTCTGAGTGAACTCCGTTCAGTGGGCACGACCTATGCCGATTCAGAGAATGCTAGAAACTTTCTCTCTGCTTTAGATTTGAAGGTCTGGGACATAAAGGTGACTGCCATCCGGCAGGTAGCTGATCTCTCGAAGTTGAATTTGGATGGGCTCTACTCGAATCTCAAGACTCATGAACTTGAGCATATTACAAGAGAGTTGAGTCCTTCGTCCACAGCCTTAATCGTTGACCCTTCTGGTTCTTTTTCCGCTGGTGTGGGTTTCTCTTTTTCTGCTCTTTGCGAGCTGTCCAATGATCAGATAGATAAGATTCCAGAGGAGCAGCTCGCACTGCTAGTAAGAAAATTCTCTCATGCTTACAGGCGGGTGACCGAGCTCAGACGGGGTATCCTAAAGTGTTTTGGGTGTGATGGCCTCAACCACATCAAGCGCGACTGCCCCAAGCTTGGAGGAGACAAGAACGACGACACTGCACCAGCCCGAAGCAACTTCATCAACAAGAACCACAACTTCAACGATGGCAAAGATGAGAAGAAGAAGAATCCCACGTTGGGCAAGGGACGTCGTTTGGTTGAGAAGGTTTTGACTGCTCTGGCTGAGGCCAGCCTTTCTAACAAAGATAACGAGCGATCGGACGATGGGAGCCGGAGAACGACAACGTCGACTACACCGGCATGTGCTTCATGGCAAATGAGAACAACGACTCTTAGCTGTACACCGACTCCGATGATGAGATAGGTCCCACCTACGACCAGCTCACCGAGGCATTCCTCAAGCTGGATGATAAACTTACTAAGAGTAGGTCTTTGTGTAAGGAAGCTGAGGAGGAAATAGCTTATCTAAACTCTAAGGTTGCTAATGTGAAAGCCCATATGTGCTCTTGTCCTCCTCCGGTCGACTCTGATGGCTAGAAGGAGTGCGATACGTTGACTTAAGAATTGCTTGCGCTTGAAGCTTTGCATAGAAGTGTGGTTGCAGATTTTTATTTGCTTAGGGGGAGTCATGCTAGTGTGTTTTCAGAACTAGATGAAACTAGAGAAGCTTTACTTGTTACTAGCTTTGTTACTGAAATAGAACCTGCTTGCATGATTGATCCCTCCATGATTTTTCCTGATCCTGCTGCACACACTACACCAAAGGGCCCTGTTAGCCAAGATGAGGGTTGTAGAGATCATGTTTAACCTAAGTACCCACTCACCTCAGATGAGAGCTGTAGCTTCTACTCTGTTGATGCCACATGCCTAGATTGCACCTTCTGGAGGTTAGAAAACATGAACTTGCGATCTAAAATATCTGAGTTGGACAATGCCTTGCTTGTTGCATTTTCCTATGAACGTTGTGAAGAGCTTGATGGGGAATTGGCTAGTGCCTATCAAGATATGAGTGCTAGATTTCAGGGTAGACTAGCCGAGGTTCAGAATGCCGAGTACGTTTCCTGTCAGGCTCTCAAGAGCGAAATCAAGGTGGTTAGCGATAGCTGTCGTAAGGCTTTGGGCAAGGAAAACATAGATGAACATGACTCTTCCGACTCTTCCCTTTTTTGCGAGTTTTGTCCCTGGCTTCATCAGGAGTGTGAGTATCTATGAGCACTCTTAAGAAATTTGTTGGGGCCAAGAGGAAGTTGAACTTGATTCTTGACAAAAGCAAGATTTCAACGGGTAGAGGTCTTCGGTACAATTGGCTTGAACACATCAGGAAACACCCTCCTAAAGTTCTTGGGCTAGATGCAAATGGGCAAAGAGTTGTTCTTAGGGAAAGGGTTCTTGAGACCACTGTCTTTAGGTCTTCTGGGGTAATCAATGAGAGTCCTATTGTGAGGCTAGTCCAGGCTGCTGTGTCTGAGAGTCCACCTAAGAAGGATATTTCCACTATTGCTCCAGCCCTTGAGAGACGCAAAGGAGTCATTTGCACTTTCTGCGATATGATAGGATACACTAGGAAGGACTGCTTCCATCGTGCTAAGAAGACACATGAAGAGCGTAGGAAAGCGGTCAAGGTACAAGGCCCTTCTATGGCATCCACACCTAGGGTAGCTTTTCCTTAGGTTAGAATGATGGTGTCGGTGTAATAAATACCGGGGTACAAAGAGTCCCGAGAAGATCAAGCGGGCCCCACGCGTCCGGCTGGCGAGCAAGGCCCCAGCGCGTGGGCGGGCCCCTCAGGGCGCCGGGCGAGGGCCCCACACGTCAGGCGGGCGATCAGACCCCAGCGTGTGGGCGAGCCCCACGGCGTATCAAGCGGGCCCCACGCGTCAGGCGGGCGAGCAAGGCCCCAGCGCGTGGGCGAGCCCCTCAGGGCGCCGGGCGAGGGCCCCACACGTCAGGCGGGCGTTCAGACCCCAGCGTGTGGGCGAGCCCCGCGGCGAATCGAGAGGGCCCC
>SPJY01001884.1:396592-444179 GCA_005191435.1 Raddia distichophylla
GCAGCGCGTTTTCGTCTCTCCTGTCGTGTCTCGTTATTGTACCAAGGGTACTGTACTGCCTACCCCCTCGGCTCTCTCCGCCGGTTCGGAGCTTGTATAAAAAGGGTGGAGAGAGAAAGGGGAGGGGGGAGAAGAGGTAGCATGGCACTAGCATACGTGCATTCGCAACACTCTGTAAGCACATTCCATTCAACCACAACCAAAGAGCTAAGGCTCAGCAGGAGTAGGACTATTACCCGCGAGGGGGTCCGAACCTGGGTAATCCCCGTGTGTTGCTCCTTGCTGCGTTCAGCGCTCAATCGAATCGAGCTCGGCCGATAGGCTAGCAAGACAAGAAATCTGACCAGGGGTGTGATCCGCAGTGGTTGAGCGGTGAGCACGCCGTCAGACGGGTACACGACTAGGACTTGGAGCCCAGCGTTCTAGTGCTTATCCTGTTGTCGGTCTAGGGCGTGAGCAACGTCGTCCTCAGGGCACGCCTCCTGTTAGCAACAGAGGTGCTCGTCCGTGATGTGAGGTGCCGACTCCATGGTGGAGGACTGGCAATAGGAACAAAGGCAGGAAACGTGGACAGGATGAATCTGACTCAGCTCAACAGCAGAATGCTCCACATCCAACGCAGAGACGTGCTCCTAGTAGAGGAGTCGACCTAGTTCGGGTAGAGTCGGTCATTTCAGTCGTGTGACTCAGTATTGGGTTCGAAAGATAGCTCTTTTGTTTCCTAATGCTGATCCATGTTTCTTTACTCGTTGACATAGGCACGTCGGGATGGGAAGGGGGACTTGTGGATCAGCGATTCCGGTTGCTGTCGTCACATGACCGGAAACTCTCGTTGGTTCTCCTTCCTAGTCCGTGAGCCACAGGGTGAGAAAATCACTTTTGAGGATGCTTCTTCAGGCTGTGTGCTTGCCCAAGGGTCTATACAAGTTAGTGATCAGGTTGTCCTTAAGGATGTGCCCTTGTCAGCAAGCTTCGCTATAACTTATTTTCGGTTTCTCAGCTGATTGACGAGGGTTTTGAGGTTCGCTTTAAGCAGAATGAAATTTGCATACTTGGTGATGAAGGTGTTCTGACCGGTAGACCCTAGTGTGGGCTGGCGACCGAGGATATTGCGAGAATATTTTTTGAAGGAATATGTGGAGAATATTCCTCATTATGCAGTTAATTAACTTCACCTGGGAACACATCTTGTTTATAGTCATCAATGCTACTCGCATCATTTTGAGAAATGCTACCCTCTGTCTCAACATAGATTGGGCTGCCCGGAGGAGTGGATGTGTCTTCGCTACTACCCACTTCTTCGCATTCATCCAAAGCCTTCTTCTCCTTTTTTCTTGTTAGCCTTACCCAATTTTTTGCTTGCCGGTTGCTTCCTCTTTGATGCCCAAGCTCGAAGAGGCTTATCATCTAGTGATTCATGTGCTTGGTCAAGGGATTTTGACAACCAATCCATAATTGGATTCTTTAGGTCATGTTTTGCTGTGTCAATCATTAATGACCAAGGATCTACCTCTTGATTGTGATTTGGCTGCTCTTGTTGAATCCAAAGCTTCAAATATAATGGACATACACCAAAGTGTGCAGCTTGTCATAACCAAGACAATTCCTCAACTTGGTATGTACTAATGCAAATGAACTCCAATTATGCTCACACCCGCTTCAGGACACAAATTGTGACACTATCCGCAATGCAAGCCTCTGTAACACTGTGACATGTCCTCCATAGGTGTACCATCATGTGGCTGGACAAAAATAGCAAACACAAATTAAAATTCACTTTAGATTATATGTGGTTGTGGGCTTGTGTCACATCAAAGTCAATATTACCTGGATCCATTGTTTTTGATGCAATGTGTGGCCCTTGAGAATCAACTTCGCCACTACAAAAACTAAATGACTTAAATTGTGATAGGGCAATTGCTTCAATCTCTTTAAAATTTGGTCCATCAATTTCGGTCCTCGTAGGAATTGGAACATTCTTACCAAGTTCTTGAGCATGCTTCACTACTCCTTTAAAATATGGGCAGTTTGCTTTAAAATCCAGGTATGTCATTTGCATGAAACCACTTAGCAAAAGCTCGCCCAAGTGATTCTCTAGATTTCCCATGTATAGCAACCTCAATTTGAGGCTACAGAGGGGCCTTGCCACATGCCATGTCTGAATAAAAACCTTGGGCACTACCCTTTGCATTGCACGACATTGATGTATCCTTCGAATGCCTCTGGAACAGCTACCAGCACCACTTGGACCACCGCCACTCCAACTAGCACCAGCACCACTCCCATCTCCTAACTCGTACACCCCACTCCTTCGATTTGATGCAACATGCTCTACGTTATCATCGCCTATGCACATCAATTGGATGACACATGGTGTGATAAACTTCACCCTCCATTCTCAATTTATCCTCTTTTCTTTCCTGCCTCCTTCGCCTACCTTCTAATTCAACCTTTCTCATCGCAGCACGAATGTCCGATGGCACAGAATGACAAGGCTTAATTTGACCAATTTGAGCAGCAAGATGTTGCCTTAAATGTTTTGCACCTCCTCCTCCAAATGTCCCTGAGCAATAGTTGCACTTGAATCCTATTCCTATTGTTGCAACCCCATGGTTCTAGACATCATTGATGCTCCCTACAAGTCCAGGGCACACACACCATATGAGAACTAACAACCGACCAAGAACTAACGAAGTCAGGACTTAAAGCTGAACTACTGAAGACAAAGACTTTGTAATTTCTACAGAACATCATAAGTGGCTCAATGCAAACAAGGAAAGCCAATGCAAACAAGGAAAGCACATCATAGTTCATAGCATATAGCACATCAATTACGCACATTGAATAAAAATCAGCTTATCAATTCATCAAAGCAACTTAATTATACCTTCCTTTGCCATCCTTGAGACAGAACCATCTTCTCGTCGTCGTACACCTTCATCCCTGGCTAAGGCTAGTCCGCCACCGTCTCCCCTTGCCATGGTGCGTCCCCTGTCATTTCCCCTCCCAACGCCTTGTTCGGCGCCATCACACTTGTCTCTAGCTTTGTTGTTCATGCTTGTAGCAGTGGTGTGGATGTGGAGACGACGGGGGAGACAGGCGCGCAACCTAGCTCGTCCTCGCGATGACGCACGTGGTGGACGGCTTCTGTGACCTGGGCGCCACGCTCCGCGAGCACTCCGACCGCGAGGGACCGCCGCTGTCCGCGCCACTGTTTCCGCTGACCACAACCGCAACTTTGATGCTCGCACCGTCATGGAAAGGGCCGATGGCGAAGCCAGTGACGCCGCACGCCTCCGCGTGCGGGACGCCGTCGACATGGTCGCTAAGATCCTGCAAGTGGAGCCTCCTCCGCCGGAGACTTTCGGGGACGACGAGGACGAGGCGGACAAACGCGGCGCTGCCGCAGGCGACAAGGTCGTTTGCGTTGACGACGAGGAGGACGAGTAGAGGCCTCCGCGCCGCCCCGCTACCTTTATTTCTTTTCCTTCATCCTTGGCCGCAAGCCTTGTAAATAGATTTCTGCTCATCTTGTCCCAAGCCTTGTCCTTCTCTTGAATCATGTGCTTGTATTGGCTCCAGCCCATTAGAGCGACCATTACCGGAGGATCACGCCGTAGCGATCACCACGAGGTCCAGCCCCCGGGCACTCAGTCTTTTTTGCTCTGCTCGCTCCCGGACTGGTCGCACGATGACCATCACCAACTCTATCCCACCATCAGATGCTCCATAGCCTCCAAAGGCGTATCCTGCACTCTGATCAACTTGCACTCACTAGCGCACAATAACTAGGGCAGGAGTTAGATAGTTCGATGGAAAACGTGCATAAAGTTTTAAATTGAGAACGGCTGATATGGCAGTGAATGTGCCTCGTCGCCACTTTCCTAACACCTTTTCTGGCTAAACACTCCCTGTCTCATTGGGTCTGATCACAACACCGGTTGGCTGAGATCGTAGGTAGCCAGAGATGGTCATAAGCCAGCGGCGCCCATGGTGGCACAGGGTGCCCAGGCCGCAGAAGCGCCATGCTAGAACGCACCCTGTAACTTCCCCCTCCTCGCCCGACACGGGAACTGGACGCCCACACATACCGGCGAGGTACCATAAGGTTAAAACTACTTACGGCGACTACATAGAACGGAAGTTGGGGGAAACCCCACATTGGCATAGACAGCTCACAGAACTTCCTTTCTTTAAAAACCGCAAGGGCTATACTCAATAGCACACAGCCTGCTAGTGCGCAGGGAGCACTGCCCGCCAGCAAGTATTTACAAAAAACACAGAGGACTTACAGTGTTTTTTAGGGATAAAACTTGTGGAGCCGCTGTATGTTCCATGAATTAGAGAGCTCACACCCATCCTCCATCGCCAACCTGACCAACCCGGGACGAGAGACTGAGACCACTTTAAATGGGTCCTCCCACTAGGGAGACAACTTGTTGCATCTTGCCTGCATCTAAACTTTTCGCAGGACGAGGTCACCTACTGCCAGTGTTCTCTCCTGCACCCGAGTGGCGTGGTACCTTCTGAGGCTTTGCTGGTACCGGGTAGCACGCAGAGCCGCGCAATCACGGACCTCCTCCAGGAAGTTAACCTCCTCTAGCCGCCGGGCTTCCATATCTTCTTCGAACGCCGCTGTGCGCGGTGAGCCCAAAGATAACTCAGATGGGAGAACTGTTTCCGCGCCATACACCAAGAAGAAATGTGTTTCCCCCATCGCTTGGCTAGGTGTGGTGCGAAGTGACCATAGCACCGGCAGAACTTCCTCCGCCTAACGCTTCCCGCGCTTGTGGAGCCGATCAAACGCCCTTGTCTTGAGACCCCTTAGGATCAGCGCATTTGCATGCTCTGCCTGGCCGTTGCTCCAGGGGTGAGCTACCGACACAAAAACAAACCTTGGTGCCCATCTCTTCACAAAATCCTTGGAATGTAGCGCTAGCAAATTGGGTGCCGTTGTCAGTTATGATGTGGTTGGCAACCCCGAAGCACACGAAGATTCCGTGCATGAACTTGATGGCAGCCGACGCGGTGATCGCGCGGACCGCTTCAGCTTCAATCCACTTGGTAAACTTGTCGACAACGACGAACAAATGGGTGTAACCCCTTGTGGCCCGCGGGAACGAGCGCATGATATCCAGCCCCCAGACCGCGAATGGCCAGGAGAGCGGGATAGTTTGCAGTGCTTGGGCCGGTCTGTGGATTTGCTTGGCAAAGAACTGGCATGCCTCGCATCTCCTCACTAGCTCGCAGGCATCATGGAGGGCGGTAGGCCAATGGCATCAGGGAGGGCGGTAGGCCAATAGAATCCCTGACAGTATGCCTTACCGACCAGGGTGCGCCTGGACATATGGCTCCCACACTCATCTCCATGGATATCAGAGAGCAGGCTGCTCCCCTCTTCCCAAGTGATGCACTTCAGAAGAATTCCGTTTCCACCTCGGCGATATAAATCCCCACCTACCAGGGTATAGCACTTGGCCTTCCGTGCAATCTTCTCGGCTGACACATCATCGTCGGGGATTACCCGGTCTCGCAGGAAGGCTAGGATCGGATCCATCCATCATCCCTCTTGGCCGGGTGCGGTGACCACTTGGAGTTCGCCTGGGTACTTCGCCTGGCTAGGCGTTTCCACCGGTGCTTCCTTGGAAGCGGCGCCGCCCTCCTTCCATGAGATGGAAGCTGGAGCGGATGCATTGTCGTCCCCACCATGTTTGGGGGCTGCGACGAACGGTAGCGGAAGGCTTTCCTCAAAGACCCCCATCGGAGCTGGTGCTCGCGACGAAGCGAGCTGTGATAACCCATCTGCTAGATGGTTGTCCCGCCTCGGAATGTGGATGTACTCTAACCCATCGAAGCGGTGTTCCAGTTTCCTAACTACAGCGATGTACGCAGCCATCATGTGGTCGGTGACCGGAACTCCTTCTGGGCCTAGTTGATGACCAGCAGAGAGTCGCCCTTTATCTACAGGCACCGAATGCCAAGTGAAGCGGCCGCCCGCAGCCCCGCGAGCAAGCCTTCATATTTTGCAATGCTGTTGGTGGCTTTGAAATCAAGGACCACCATGTGATGGAGGATGCCCCCGGTCGGAGAGATCAAGACTGTCCTAGCCCCCGCGCCCTTAAGCCTAAAAGACCTATCGAAGAAAAGCGTCCACGCGGAAGGCTCGGGCCCTGGGGACCATTCGACAATGAAATCCGCTAGCACCTAGCTATTCTTTTGCGGTCAGAGGAACAAACTGCAGATCAAACTCCCCTAGCTCCATCGCCCATTTGGCTATCCGACATTGCGTCTCCCGATTATGAAGAATCTCTCGGAGGGAAAACGACGTGACGACAGTGATCCCCTTCCTTGAAAATAATGGCGCAACCTACGCGGTGCCACAAGCACCGCGTACAACATCATCTGAACCTAAGGATACCTGGTTTTCGCGTCCTGCAACACCTTGCTAATGTACTAGACTGGGCGCTGGACGCCTTCTCTTTCTACCACCAGCACTGCACTCACCACCGCCGGAGAGGCCGCTACAAAAAGGAGCGGCTCACTGGGCTCAGGGGCGACCAGAACTAGAGGTGAAGACAATTACTTCTTCAACTCCTCAAAGGCCTGTTGCGCTTCACTGGTCCACTTGAAGCTGTTGGTCTTCTTTAGCAAAATGAACAACGGGAGACTCTTTTCTCCTAGGCGGGCTATGAACCACCTGAGGGAAGCAAGGCATCCTGTAATGCACGACACACATGCTTCAGGTGAGTGGGAGACTACTTACGTTCAATGGCCGCTATCTTACCAGGATTAACCTCAATGCCACGGCTGGATACGAGAAACCCCAGCAACTTCCCCAAGGGCGCACCGAATACACACTTCTCAGGATTGAGCATCAGGCTATACTTGCGAAGGTCGGCGAAGGTTTCTTCCAAATTGTTGAGTAGTCACACGCTCTCCTTGGTCTTTAGCACCAGATCATCGACATACACCTCCAAACTCATCCCGACCTGTGGCCGGAAGGTGACATGCATGGCACGCTGGTAGGTGGGACCAGCATTCTTTAACCCAAAAGCCATTCTACTATAACAGTATACGCCCATGGGGGTTACAAAAGCCGTTTATTTCTCGTCTTCCTCTGCCATACTAATCTGGTGATACCCAGAATATGCATCAAGAAAGCTTATATGCTCACACCCGCAGTGGAGTCTACGAAGCAAATCTATGCGCGGCGGAGGTAAGGATCCTTCGGGCAGGCTTTGTTGAGGTCGGTGAAATCGATAGACATCCTCCACTTCTCGTTGGATTTCTTCAAGAGGATGGGGTTGGCAAGCCAGTCAGGATGAGTAACCTCCCTCACGATCCCCGCCCCCAACAGCTTGTCTAGTTCTTCTCGAATGGCCTCCTGACGCTGTGGTACCTGCCTCCGGACATTCTGCCGTACTAGACGTACTCCTAGGAGCACCGCCAACCGTTGCTCGATCACCTCCCTGGGGACCCTGGTCTTGTCGGACAGTTGCAATGCAAACATGTCTGAGTTTTCCTAGAGGAAGGCGATGAGCGCGCTTTCCTATTTGGCACCGAGCTCGGTGCCCACCTTGACGGCCTTCATACGGACTCCTTCGCTCAGGGAGACCACCTTAACCTCGCCGGACGAGCCGGGCGCAGCTCAGGTCTTCGCCCGAAAAGCCCCTGGGTAGGTGGCGCCGGACGGCGGCGCGGTGATGGCCCCGGCCAAATCCAGGGCCATCTTGTCGCAGCGCAGGGACTCTAGCATGTCCACCTTGAAGGCGGTGGGACCTTGCAGCCCCGGCATCTTCACCACCATGTAAGCATAGTGGGTAGCCTCCATGAACTTGGTCAACGTCGGTCGGCCAAGCAGGCCATTGTACGGGAGGTCGAAGTCTGCCACCTCGAAGTCGACCGCCTTCGTACGATAGTTCTCCTCCTCCTCAAAGGTGATGGGAAGGTGGATCCGCCCCAGGGGCATCGACTCCATCTCCGGGGTGACACCATAGAATGGGAGGGCCGGAAGCAGCTCCCGTCCCAGGATTTGTAGTGCCTGGAACGCTTTAATGGACAGGAGATTGATAGAGCTCTCCCCGTCCACCAGCACTCGCCCAAGCTTCACGTTCCTGATCGTGGGCGAAACCACCATCGGGAGGTGCCCTAGGCCGGTAGTGCTCTCTGGGTGGTTGGCCTGACTAAATGTGATTGGCTCCTCCGACCACCTAAGTAGCCTACTCGTCCCCGGACTGGGGGCGGTGGCACACATCTCCCTCCTCAGCAACTTATACGGGCGGTTGGAGGTGTAGGTGTCAGCCATCGTGGATGTATGCCACCGTGTGCTCCACCTGCTGGAAGGCCAGCGGAGTGGGCCCCTCGTCTTCATCGTCACTGGGGGATGGCGCTCCTTGAGCCGCTTCTCCACCAGTTTTGACATGACCTGACAATCCGCCAAGTCGTGCACATTGGACTTGTGGATGGGGAAATACGCCTTGCCTCCTCCACCTTCTTGACAGTCTTCGAGGCGGTCACGGCCGCCACTGCGTAGGTGACAACGGTCATCCCGCCGCTCACGGCAGTCATACTGCTACGGCCTTTCTTCTACCTGGTTGCACTCGGTAGCCAAGATCAGACCAGCCTCAATCGCCTTGCGCTGCTGCTGCTTCTTCTTCTTCTTCTTCTCCTTCTTCTTCTTCTTCTTCTTCTTCTTCTTCTTCTTCTTCTTCTTCTTCTTAGGACGGAAACCCTTAGAGGTCCCGGCCTCCCCTCTGCCACCGCCGCCACCCGCCCAGGCTCCGGCCACGCGGTCACAAGCCTCCGCCACCAGGGCGCACTTGTGTGCCAAATCGAACAGCTTGGTGGCGAAAGAGATATTGCGGGTGGTCATCTTCTCCAACATCTTGCGATCCTTGACGCCCCTTCGTAAGACGATGATGACCGCTTGGCTAGAGATCTTGGGGATGGTATTGCAGCAGTGGCTGAAGTGTCGGATGAACTCTCGTAGTGACTCCCCTTCATCCGCTGCAGGCCGCGGAGATCGTCCTCCACCCCCGGCTGGTTGTAGAAGCCCTGAAAATTGCTGACAAACTGATCACATAGCAGCCAAGAACGGGCGGAACCCATTAGGACTCTAGGGAAGTAATTGGCCATGACCTTTTCAGAGCCGCTGACAGCCTGCACCACCGTGGTATAGATCTACAAGAACTCCTCCGGCTTGGTTACACCGTCGTACTTAATGACGGATGCCGACCGGAACTTCTCCAGCCACGCCACACGGCGCAGCCGGGCGGTGAATGCCCGGCAGCCGCCACCGTAAGGCGGCTGGCGGCAATGACCAAGATCCCGATGGGACTCAAAGCACGCAGAGCCCCCCTCGCCCCCATCGGAGTGGCCTCCGCTACGAGCACTCGCCGGCTCCTCCTGGTCCCACATCCGGGCGCGACAGCGCTGCAGCTCATCATGCATGTCACCTCCGCGGTGAAGCCGATGCTCCGCCAGACGATTTCGGAGATCCTCTTGGCGCCCCTCCCTAGGAGGCGCTTGCGACGGCACTTGGGTCGGTGCATGGCTCTCGCACGAGCGGAGTCCGCACCTTGAACGACCATTCCCTTGCCCCGGCTTCTGAAGCCAGAGCGAACTTGACGTGGGCGGCTTGACGCCTACGTGCGATTCGCACGCGACTTCGAGCGGGGCGCTCCACCGAAAGCGCCCGACTGGCCGAAGACCTTGATCCGGTGATGAGCCGCGTCCACGAGACACGCGATGTCCCACAGCCATGGCTTAGCAGGGGAATCCCCTGCCAAATCCATTGGTGGGTGCTGCAGCAGCATGCGTATAGCATGTAGGTTCTGGGGCGGTGAGGCCTCCTCCAGGGCCAATGGCCATCGAACCGGAGGCGCATCCGCCGTCGGAGGAGCAACCTCCGGAGGGCGCGATGAAGACACCTCGTCTTGCCGCCTGCTGAGCGGCTTTCAGCGAGGCTCACCGGCTTCTCCCTCCGATCCATGCTCCGACATCCTTGCTCCTCGAAGGGCCGAGGACGATATGAGAAGAGAAACGCCGACTAGAGAAACCTAGGAGCAAACTGACCTCTACCCCCTACCTGGCGCGCCACTGTCGGCATGTTTCAGCTGACAGGTTTTCCCGGACCTAATCCGGTTGTTCGATAATGGGGTGTGCGCAGCCGGCTCACTCCTCTCCTCTCTCTTCAGTGCGAGATCATGGCAACAGACACTAGAGTTTACCCAGGTTCAGGCCCCCTTGATCGGGTAATAGCCTAATCCTGCTCAAGCATCCTTCGGTGTATGAACTGGCTGGTATTTTGAGGGCTCAATCTCAGGATCGATTGTTCAACTCTATTACAGATGCGCCCCCAGCCCTTATATACCTGGGCTGGCGTGGGTTACAACATGCTACACGGTAGCATTTAGTGATCCTACCACTGTAGCCATCATTCCTTCGGCTCTAGTCCTCGCCGCCATCTCTCCTGCTCCTACTCTGACAACGGGACAGCTCGGATAGGACAGAGCGGCACACCTGGCCCGAGCGCCTTCTTGTAAAGACGTAGTAGACGTGAATGGGACGGCTACAGCATAGCCGACATCGCTAGCGAAGCGGGGGCAATCATGTTGTCAGAGCCCCACCTACTCAGTCAGAATGGTTCCGTCGCATTGAATGCTCCCGATTCGGTGTATCTCGGAGAAATCTTTAGCAAGAAAGCTTCCTTACTACCTCGTCCTATATCCCCGATAGCGGGGCCTGCGTATCCCTAGGTGCATTGGTGCTATCGCGTCGCGCCTGGGCCTGATTGCCCATCTGCGCGCCGGACGCCTCGCGTCCTAGTCGCCCGGTGCCTAGAACCTGATCGCCCGCCTTCGCGCCGGACACCACGTGTCTTGGATCAAGCAGACATAACTTCTCTTTATCTGCAACCAGACCTTGATCTGCTTGGGCCCAATGTTTCTAAGTTTGGGGCGATCCCTGGCTGGACTCTGCTCCCACAGGGCAGCGAAACGGAGGCACACCCCGGTGTAGGATACACCGACAAGGCTATGAGAGGTTTCACCGTATTAATGGGGAATGAGTCCAATGCATTTGTTCATGGTGTTGCCACGATAGATCAGAAGTTTACTTTGGGGAGCAACTGATGCACGTGCGGCATGTCCCTTCTATCAACAAGAACCTTGTTAGTAATTCGCTCCTCTGGGCGGCCACCCCGCGCCAGCCCCACCTCCCCGCGCCAGCCCTCCCCGTGCCACCCCATGCTGGCTCCTCGGGGCCCCTCCCCACGTCGCCTCCTCCCCACCATGAGCGGTGGGGCCGACGTTCTAAGTGACAAAGTTTTGTGCAATCAAAGCAACCTCGTAAGCCTCATAAGTCCATTGACGAGAGGGACCTGACACCTTTAGAGCTCATTCATTATGATATTTGTGAGATGAATGGTGTGTTGACGAAAGATGGAAAGAGATATTTTATGACTCTGATTGATGATGCCTCTAGGTACTTCTATGTTTATCTATTGAAAACTAAAGATGAGGCTTTAAACTTCTTTAAAATCAAGAGAATACGCCTTTAGACTTCTTCAGGCTGAGGTTGAAAAGCAATTGGATAGGAAAATCAAAAGACTTAGACCAGATCATGGTGGCGAGTATTTCTCAAATGAGTTCAACTTATTTTGGGCAGGACATGGAATTATTCTTGAGAATACGCCTTCTTATTCTCCCCAATCAAATGAGGTCGCCGAATGGAAAAACCACACTCTAACTGATTTCGTCAATGCGAGGTTAGACACCGCGGGATTACCTAAGTCATGGTCGTGGGAGGCTTTGTTGACCTTGTGCCATTTCCTAAATAAAGTTCTATCCAAGAATAAGGAGAAAACTCCATCTATGTTATGGAAAGGGAGAGCCATCACTTTAATATCTATGCACATGGGGGTGCTTGGTGAAAGTCAACGTACGTATAATTAAGATGCGCAAACTTGGAACCAAAACAGTGGATTGTGTCCTCCTAGGATATGCACCTCATAGCATTGGTTGTACATTTTTAATTGTTAAATCTGAGGTGCATGACATGTCTGTTGGCACGATCATAAAATCTAGAGATGTTTTTTTTTCTTTGAGAACATATTTCCCATGAAGGATTTGCACAACGGTTCTAGTGAAACCCCTAAGATAATTCCTGAACCAGTTGCACAAACTGAGTATATAGATGAGGAGGATGACAGTGAAGCTCCTAGGAGGAGCAAGAGACAGAGGACTTTAAAGTCCTTTGGTGATGATTTCACTTTGTACCTAATGGATGATTCACCCAATTCTATTTAAGAAGACTTTGCGTCTCCAACTTTGTTGTAGACTACTAAAAAGAAGCAGTTCGTAGCGAAATGGATTCGATCCTTGCTAATGTTACTTGGGAACTTACAGAAAGACCCTATGGGTGCAAACTCGTGGGTTGCAAGTGGGTGTTTAAAAAGAAACTCAGTCCTGATGGTACCATTGAAAAGTACAAGGCTAGACTTGTTGCAAAGGGCTATACGCAAAAGGATGCAAAGGATTATTTCGATACTTACTCACCTCTTGCTATCGTTGGCTGCCCCTCATGGTCTTCTTGTGCATCAAATGGATTTGAAGATAGCTATATGGATCAGCCAGATGGATTTGTAATTCCTAGACATGAGAGAAAGGTGTGTAAGTTATTGAAATCGCTCTATGGCCTTAAGAAAGCACCATAACTGTGGCACGAGAAGTTCGATAGAACATTGACACAAGGCGGCTTTGTCGTAAACAAAGCTGACAAGTGTGTGTACTACCATTTTGGTGGGGGTGACGGAGTTACTTTTTGTCTCTGTGTGGACGATATATTGATTTTTTGGACTAGCATTGACTTGATTAATGAGGTTCAGTCTTTTCTATCTCAAAAACTTGATAGGAAAGATCTTGGAGAGGCCGATGCAATCTTGACCATCAAGATAATTAAAGGTATGGGATCACTCTGTCGCAATCCCATTAAGTGGAAATGGTCTTGAATCAGTTTGTCTTTTCGGATTGCAAGACTTCTCCAACACCTTATGATCCTAACATTATGATTCGAAACAACAAGAGAATTGTTAGAAATCAATTGAGGTATTCTCAAATTTTTGGATCACTCATGTACCTATCTAGCGCTACAAGGCCAGACATCTCATTTGCTGTTAGCAAATTGATTCGGTTAACCTCTAACCCGGGAGATGATCATTTCGTGAACACTTGAAAGAGTTATGAGCTATTTGAGAGGTACTATGAAATTTGGATTGCACTATACAGGGTACCCTATAGCACTGGAGGGGTATAGTGATTCAAATTGGATATCTGATACTGATGAGATTAAGGTCATGAGTGGATATGTATTCACTCTTGGTGGTGGCGTAGTCTCGTGGATGTCTTGCAACAGACTATCTTGACGTGCTCAACTATGGAAGCATAATTGATTGCTTTGGACAGGCCATTGTTGAAGCAGAGTGGTTGCGTGAACTCTTGATGGATTTTCCAATGGTTTAAAAGCCGATTCCGGCCAGCCTCATGAACTTTGATAATCAATCAGTTATTGTTAAAGTGAACTATTTTAATGATAACATGAAATTCTCAAGGCATGTTAAAAGACGTCCCAAATCTCTTAGGAAACTGAGAAAATCCGAAGTGATAGCGTTGGATTACATCCAAATGGCTACAAACGTAGCAAATCCCTCTCAAAGGGTTTATTACAGAATGTGATAGACAGTGCATCGAAGAATCTGGGTATGAGACCCACTTGAGTTATACCATTGCAATAACACAACCTATGCGATCGGAGATCTCGTAAATTAGGTTCTGGCACAAACAAGCTATTGGTTAACTAGAGGAGAGTATATCTATCTTAATCCATTCCATGTGAAGATGCAATACTCTTAAATCTGTATGACATGTTGGCTTTTGCTTTAATGTATTAGTTGGCTTTTTATTAGCGAAATGTCATCGTACAGATATCCTGAAAAAACACACCTATATGAGCCTGTCTGTTAGAAGTCAGAGACTATGAGACCTAGATAATCTGTAGTAAGCTCATGAAAAGACCATGTAGTATGACTTATATGCTCCACTTGAGGGGTGGCCTATGAGCGGCCTAGTATTAGTTAAGTCTTCAGGTGAAACTTGCTTGCACAAAACTTGCAATTGAAGGCTTAGTCCATTGTCAAGTTGTGAATGAGTGTAGCTTGGAGTTCTTGGTGGATATTCAACCCTAACAGGTCTCCACCAAAATGCTGGTATACTAACAGCTTTGGGAAAAGGTAAATTGTCGGACTTTAAGATCCGGTGGGAGATTGTTGGATTATTTGGGCCAAGGCATATTTAAATGAGAAATAATTACTGAAAAATCTCAAAGGTCGATGTCATAGAGGCATGTAAACTTTCTTTGGTACCATATTGCTAATGGGAGGAGTGCATGACAAGCTTAAACATGATCTATTTCCCCCTAGATCATGTGATGGAAGGGGGAAATAGAAAACCACACGCGCTTGCTTGCTTGCTTCGCCTCGCAGGCTCGGGCTTGGGCATGGGCACGGGCACGGGCCGGGGCAGGGCGGCGAGTGCGCACGACATCTGCGTGAATGTTCCACCAAAAATGGGCTCTCGTGCTTGCATAAGTGCGACCTTTTTTTTTAGTTTATTCTTTTGCACTTCGAGTTTGCACAGTTATGAGTTGTGGAAACATGCGAGCTGATCGTGGCTCGTCAGCCCACGTGGTCTTCCCTACATATACCGCCGCTGCCAAGATTCGCAGATATAGGAAACACTAGGTTTTGCCTCTCTCATTTGCTATGCCGCCGCAAGCAGGCTTCCCTATCCTTGGGCTGGCGTGCACCGTCGAACCATTAAGCAGGTCTCTGGAACCACACCGCACTAGTACTCCTGCACCGGGAGAGGGCGATAAGGTTTTTGGAAAGTGCTCCAGCACAACTGTTTACCTTCACCATGCGCTTTTCCACCTCACTCTGCATCCATGTCTTCACCGGCATAAGTCACTGACGACAACAGCAGCAATCCGAACGTTGTCAACACCAACTGCGGCAACATTGCCCCCAACGTCAACACCAGCGCCGCTGATGTCCAGCTCAGTGGCTAGAATATACCGTATGTATTCTTAGTCGTTGTGCTTGTGAGTTTATCGGAGGGGTATATGTGCGCTGTCAAAGCATGTGTATGTATGATACACTTTTGTTTATAGTTGATTGTTTATCAGACCTGTTTCATATTTTATCTCTGGATTAATATATACCTGAAAATGCTAATATTTCCATCATATTTATAGGGTTAAAAATCTTAACCACATCCCATTCAAGCCGCCGACGGTCAAACGACGACTAGGTGCCAGAGAAGAGGCAAAAGTGGCCGGAACTGCCTCATCTTACGTACTGTTTCTAACAGTTAGTAAAATCAGAGAACGTAACGTTAGATTACAACGATTCTTTCCTAGCAGGGGAAGATGACCGGAGCTATCAAATGGGGTAGGTATCCGGATTCAAAAGGATCTTGCCTAGGCCGGACAGCTCTTGCCTGGCTAAAAGGTTGAACTTTCCCAGATGTGTTTTTCCAGCTCAAATGCCTAATAGGTCTACGCTGCTAGAACCGATTCCCCTTTTGGAGTTTAAAAGCATCAAGAGGGAGGCCCGACCAGGTCGTTTTCCACTTGAGCCTTGTGGTCTAGCTGTCATTCTCCTATAAGCTCTAGAGAGACGCTACATGTCCTAAAAGGGTTTCCAAGAGTAGGAAGTATCTTTGGATGAATGGTGTACTACCCGAGGTGGATGGCCTGTTCGGTTCGCTCTCTTTACGCTAAGTTTGGAGGGTACGTCGGTTAGGCTTGAAAACCATGCAAGCCCAAATCATGCGGAGTGGGAGATTATTAGCCGACGAGCCGATTGTGGTGCTAACAGATGTGGCATGTCATTACAATGTGTTTAATGCCTTAATTGCGTGTAATTTGGCAAGTCAATTACCAACAGTGATTTGTAAATTACCCCTGCGCAAGGAAGAAGAGGACACAACTTTTTAAATCATACACTATTCACACATTTTACACACTATTTTGTACGCAACCAATCATTGGAGTATGATTATTATCCATGTCCTCAGGAGGCCTGAACCAAAAACACTTATTTTTTTTAACTTTCTACGTTAAGATCTTTTTGACATCTAGGAAGCTCCAGCATAGTAGAAAATGGCCTTTCTGATCCCTCATTCAATAAATGAGATTGACGGAGAACTTGTTTACAATCATGGACAACTATATGTTTCTCAATCCATTTTGGTTCTTAGACTTATAAACTGGGTTAACTAAATCATAAAATCGTGCTTCTGACTTTAACAATAGTTTTGACTTGTCATATGTGGTTTAACCGAAATTATATATGTATTTTAATATAAAAAATTTTAACAGTACAAATTAAACTATAATTTTGGGATTTTATGATTACCTAATTTCATAAAAAATGTACAACATAAGCTTGAAAATTGTATACAATTGCTTAGCATTTTAACCTATCTTTGACACTGCTAAAAAATGTAGATTTTTTAAAATGACATAATTCAACGAAATATTGGAAAAACTCACTAGCTAGTAATATAATAAAGAACTTCAGATATTTTCAACTCATACATATTTGTTATTTTGTAATTTTTTTATGTAAAAATAATTGTAACACTTTGGTCAAACAAATTTTGACCGGTGAAAAGTACTGATTGATTGTTGGAGTGATTATTTGTGACCAGTTTTGATATTTCAAAGACCGAGTAAACCCGATTTTGAATGGATTGTTGGTATTAGAATGGATTGCGGATCATAATATCTTCTATGCAAAGTCTCTAGTAGCGAGTGACAATCCATTATTTGTAACTTTTAAATCACAACCAAACATATAACATGATTCTATATTTTGTGACGCCGTTGCTCATTTCGCTGTTACCTCCACCTATTGATAGAGCCATTAAAGTTGTGAATGTAGGATTTATTAACTGATAAACAACCATGCAATGCCATCTCTGAGATATCCATAACAATAAGGAAGAGGCACTCAGCTAGTCCATGGACGAAAACACAATACCCTAAATGTATATTGAGTTATTGATCTTATTTAAAAACCCATCAGGAAAAGCAATGTCCTCACATTTCATGGTCTGGGCCCATGAGCGCCAGGATACGGCACACTATTGGGCCGTCTGCCGATAAGGCGGGCCCGGCCTCCCCTCTGCCAATTTCAACCGCTCTTATCGGCCATTCACCTGCTTCCACTACTCACGAGTGACGGCCTTGTTTAGTTTCTTTCTGGCCACCTGCAGCTCCCAGAGATATATAGGATCATATAAGAACACATTACGCATGTATGTATCCTCCCCTCGTGAAGCCAGGGGAACCGGCCGGTAACGCCCTTAGTTAATTTCTTAAATTTGTCATTTCATTGTATTTTGTACGTGCCTTGTTTGTTTACTCTTAAACGAATATGTTATATATAGTTCCATTATGCAGAAAAATATTTTGTTTGCCCTTAAAGACTTAAAGTTCCTCGCATGACTCGCGTCCGTTTTTATTTGCTGCATGTTTTAATTTAGGCGCCGCTAGCTTTCGTGCTTTGTTTCTTCTTTAATTCCTTCATCCCTTTCATCAGTTGTTTTATGTACGTCCCGGATGGTAGGGCCGTACTCCCTTTCGTACATGTGTCATGTTCTTCTCTTTCTTATTACTCCAAACATATAATGGATTTGAACTTAAAATTTCATAGTTACATAGAGTAATTTTATTAGAACACGCGTACATTTTTAAAAATCTTATCAATTTTGTTTAGTTTAATTATACTTCCATGTAACTTTTAGTTTACTCTGAACGGCGCACTCAAAAATTTGCTCCATGGGCATGTAAATGGTGGTTGAAGAGATTCTAATGGTAAGTGATTGTGATCAAAATATGTTCAAAATATATCTGGACCATTCAATCCCTCCAACTAACAGCCTATATGTCTCCATATCACAAAAAACATGGCGTTCTAGACATGGACACAATTTTCAAATACAACTTTGACTGCTCATTACCAATGTACATTATTTATAAAATTCATAACAAATATAATACTATGGATGTTTTTTAGACGAATCTATATGTATAATTTTCATCTACCCAATCCAAATATTTTAACAGATTTTTTTAGACAAAGTTTAAAAATTTGACTTAGTACAAGTCTAAAACGTTAACTGTTTTATATGGAGGGAGTATTTCACAGGGATGCTTTTCTATTGAGTTCATTTGGTTGACTATTTTAATGCAATTATGTTTCAAGATATTTCTGTCATAAATAGCACTTATATTCATATGGGACTAAAGGGCCAAAAATATATAGAAAGTATAAGAGAAACCCTAATACAATAGAAGAGATGGGCCTAGGCTCATATATAAAACCCATATACATATCTAACACCCCACTCAAACTTATGGTGGATCAACAACACTGAATTCGGAGAGATAAAAATTATGGCGTTGTCGAGCCCATGCATTTGTGAG
The DNA here is from genome assembly GCA_005191435.1 of Raddia distichophylla. NCBI lineage: Eukaryota > Viridiplantae > Streptophyta > Magnoliopsida > Poales > Poaceae > Raddia > Raddia distichophylla. The sequence goes on from SPJY01001884.1 coordinate 415,142, forward strand.
GAAATCTGAGCTGAATCTCTCAAGGCACATACTGAAGAGCCACAACATTCTGCAAAATATGTATAGGAAGTATCAACACAAATATGCTTAGTAAGTTCATGCTTCACCACGCAATAACATTAAGTACTTCCATATTGTCAGACAAAAGAGTAGTCGGCATACTAACAGAACCACCACAATCTTCAAGTAACCAATGCAGCCAAGTAACCTCTGCCACGAAAAGAGCCATGCATAGCACACAACTAAGCCTCTGCACTCAAGCTATAAACTGCCCTCTGCTTCTTAATCTTCTAAGCAATGAGAAAATCATCAAGAAAAACAAAATAGACAGAAAGAGATCGATGATCAAAAGGATCCCCATCTCAGGAAGTTGGAGCTAGAAAAGAAAATATGACAAGAGATAGTTCCACACAAATAGCGTAAAATATGAAGAAGATGATTATAGTAGAGCTGAGTAGGAGAAGATACAAACTGACTCAAGATATGAATAATATAAGAGATGTCAGGACGAGTGACACTAAGATAGACAAGACTACATACAACATGACGATATTGAGTAGGATACAAAAGTGCTTCCCCATAAGTAGGTCGAAGCCGAAGATTAAGTTTTACAGGAGTCTCAATAGTCCAATGATTAGTAAGATATGCCCGATCAGGAAGATCTCTAATATATCTCTTGAGACAAAAAGATGCCCTTTGGTGTGTAGGTAACCTCAATCCCAATGAAATAACGAATAGGAACCAAATTTGACATACAAAACTGCTCACTAAGACGAGTTTTGACAAAATCAATGAATTTTGAATCATCACTTGTAATGATCATGTAATCGACATAGAGCAGAAAAGGAGTGTGACCACGAGACGAGAAGTGAATAAACATTGCAGGATTATGATCGCAAACTGAAAAACTTGCAGCCGTGACCACCGAAGAAAAATGCTGAAGCTGGACGCATTAGATGTTTTTAAGTCCTACAAGCTTTTTGTTGATCTGGCTATTTGTCATGGATCTTGCTGTGAAAGGATTTCGGTATGAAAGAATCTATATTCTTTTCTAGAAACTGCCAATAGATTTTCATGGAGGTTTAGTTATTTCAGTATAGCATACTGTAACACCCCAATTTTGGACAAATCAAAAACTTTGGTCAAATTCAAATTTGGGTTGAAATTCAAATTTTTGTTTGAATTTTGTACTGCCAAATGGGCCAGTCTCTTTCTCTCTCTCTCTCTCTTCCCTACTCGGTGGCCCTGCCACCGCTCTGCCCTGTCTTGCGCCTGCTCTGCCTCATGCCGCGTCGCGCCTACCTCTGCCATGCCACCTCCGCTCGCGCCATCATATATGCGCGCGCCGTGCTGTCCCCTGCCGCGCCGCGCACCGCCCCCGTCTTATCGCGGCGCCGCGCCGCTTGCTCCCACGCGCCGCTGTATGCACCTTCGGGCCGGCAGCCTTACCCCGCGCGTATAAAGCCTAGGGCGCCCCCGCCGGTCCTGGTTTTCCGTTTTCCCCAAAACCTCACCGCGCCGGTGCCAAAGGAAATTCCGGTGAATTCGTGAGCTCTTCCCCGATTCCTCTCACCCCGAGCATCCAAGCCTCATCCCTAACCTATCCCCTCGCCTAATTTCAGCATAGTTGCCCGGAGGTGCCGTGCCGGTGACGCCCCTGTTTCGGATTTGCCTCCGCTCGTCGTCGACAGCAGCCTCTGCTCGCCCTCACGCTCGGCCATGAGCTCGGTGAGCACCTCCGATATCCCTTCTCGCTCCCCGCCTTCTCTAGTAGCCTGTAGATTCATGTCGTAGCACGATGACACCGGTAAGCTCTTGGTTCCGCTGCCGTTTGTCTCGCCGCCGCGTCCGGCCATGTCTGGCCCCGGCGTGAGCGTCCCTAGGACCCTAGGAGCCTTAGGTGCTAACCCGTGAGCGCTCTCGACCATAGATCAGCTGTAGCGCCGCCACGGTGCGTGCTGTTGCCGCCGGCCACGTCACCGTTCTAGAGGTTGACGATGAACATGGACCGTACGATGCACACCGGGATTCATGTAGTCTGGTGAGCTTTGAGTCGCTGCCCTATGGGCCCCGTCGGTCAGGATAGCGTATCGTGCGCTCGCCGCAGCCCGGTGACCATCGGGTCACTGACAGTGGGCCCTGGGTCCACCGCTCAGGTTTAGTGGAAGCGGGGCCAAGCGCAGCGCCACCAGCGCACGCTGGCGCCATAGCAAAATACGCCTTCGGCGTATGCAATGGCTGGCGGGTGCGGGTGCATGTGGGCAAGCCGTGGGCCGAAACCTTCATTGGGCCGTGTCCAATCGTTGGCTTGGCCCATTACTGTGCATCGAGTTTTTCGCAGATTAAACGAGTTTAATAATTCCAGAAAAGGATTTTGAATTACTAAAAATACCTAGAGACCTCCAAAATTTCCCCAAAAATTTGAGTAAATACTAGATACGGAGTATGATTTTATAAAAATATAAGGTCACCTAATTCCACTGTTTTAGCCACGATAATATTTAGGTTAGCATATCTTTAGTGATTATAAATTTCCACTAAAGGGATAAAATGAAACCTTCCTTATTAAAATTAGGTACTGAGCTAGAAAATTTATAACAAAACAACTTAAGACCCAAGATATACTATGTGATTAGGGAAATGCCATCTCTACACCAATAAATTATTAGGGGAGTTATTTGGCAATGTGCTACTATTATATGTCAGTACATGCAATCCTAAATACACAAATACTACAAATGATTTATCACCTGGGAAAAATATCCAAATAATTAAGTATAGTGGAAAATGTTAGAATAATAAAATTATACTAAACCTTGTGACTATCTTTTCTTATTTACATATTTATTAAAATCCACAAACATCTCCTAAATTCCTAGATAAATTATGATTAATACTAAGGAGTAATAGAGGCAATATTAACCTAAGCCCTGTTAGTAGGTTTTATCTAATTAAGTAATTAGTGATCTTCCGGAATATTTTTCTATATAGAAAATAGATCGAAATGATTTTCTTGTTCGTAAAAACTAGAACTAAGCTGCAAAAATGCCGGAGAATTATATAGAATACCGTATGCTGTTATAAACTCAATGTGAATGTTAGAAACCTTACAAAGGTTAAATAGTACCGAATATGCTAGTATTAGACGAGAACCCATTAATTGAAAGGTTTTTAGGTCAATGTGAATGTTAGAAACCTTACTATTTGTTTCTTATTTTCAAAAATCAGATTTTTTGAACGCACCACGACTAATGGAAAGGTTGGTTTTTTAAAATATGAAATAAATAGTAAACAAATTTAAAAAAATATGAAACTTGGTCACTGGCTACGTTTTAGTGAAACGAACAAGATCAATGGTTCGGATCAGTTGTTAGGCATCTCAGATTTGGAAAACTCGTTGGGAGTACGGAGAGATCCATACTCCCGAGAGTACGCTCTCTCTATATATATGAAAACGGAATTGGACTTCATGGAGTCAGTGCTCCATTCCTTTTTGCTATTGGATTTCATCAAGATTCGTGCGCACAAAGTAAATACATGCAAAACAACATTGTCATTTACCATTCAAAGATGTGAATGCAATAAATGCAAAATTAATTGTTTCCAAACCAGGTACAGAGCACGGACTCCATGGAGTCCCAAATATTTTTACTACACACACACACAATAGGCTAAACCAACTGTTTCACCTGTTTATACGTCCACTAGGCAAAATTAGTAAGATATGCCCGATCAGGAAGATCTCTAATATATCTCTTGAGACAAAAAGATGCCCTTTGGTGTGTAGGTAACCTCAATCCCAATGAAATAACGAATAGGAACCAAATTTGACATACAAAACTGCTCACTAAGACGAGTTTTGACAAAATCAATGAATTTTGAATCATCACTTGTTGATCATGTAATCGACATAGAGCAGAAAAAGAGTGTGACCACGACACGAGAAGTGAACAAACATTGCAGGATTATGATCGCAAACTGAAAAACCTGCAGCCGTGACCACCGAAGAAAAATGCTGAAGTTGGACGCATTAGTTGTTTTCAAGTCCTACAAGCTTTTCGTTGTTCTGGCTATTTGTCATGGATATTGCTGTGAAAGGATTTCGGTATGAAAGAATCTTTATTCTTTTCTAGAAACTGCCAATAGATTTTCATGGAGGTTTAGTTATTTCAGTATAGCAAACTCGCCCTTGTGCTTTACTAGAAACAAGAATCACATTATTTTATTTCTACTTTGTTATTCCTTTTTTATTTGTTTTGGCCACATCTTTAGCTTAGGTTTCAACATTTTACTTTCGACTGTATTGCTTCGACACCCTTCTAAAGCTGGTCAAACGTTTTCTAAACACGTTGCATTGCATAAGAAAGCTATATAAATATGATAATTTGATATATTTTGAGCTCATACAAACTTTGTAAAATATAAGACATTAAAACAATAAATAAATATAAAGTAGACTTACGATATTTGTATTGTTAGATAAGAGGTGGAGGAGGTGAAGACTGGATAGCATGCCATGGACCACCACCCATCAAGGGTGGATCCACCGCCCGGGGCAGGGTTGGGCAGTTGCCTAGGCTCCACCCTGACTGGTCCCCTTCATGTAGAATGTAGCGTGTTAATGCTACGGTTTTTAAAATGTAACTTTGATCACTAATCACTATTTCAATGTATATAAAAAAATTATAAAAATATGATATGGTGCAAGTATTTTTCGATATTAATCTACATGTATGACTTTTATATGCTTAATCCAAATAGTTCAACCTTTTTCATACATAGAGTTTTAAAACTTTGACGGTGGATACCTGTAAAATGACTAAGATCTAAGGGAGTATTCTATAAGCAATGAAAGTCTGAGAGAGACCAAGCGAGTGAGCAAGCAAGTCATTCCCAATTCTTTTGACCAATCGTGATGACACACCGATTTTCAATCTATTGACGACGCACCCAATTTAGTATACTTCGTGCTCTAACTTGGTAACACTGCAATGTGCATGAGCGCCCTTTCCTTCCCTCTTGCTATTTAAATTCAAATCTATGAGGTAAGAGCCTTGTGGTACACATTTTTCTATTTTTTAATCTATTGATATTTGGTGCATGCTTAAAATTTCGCTCATTTAAAACTCACAACATAATTGAATTGATAATGTGTATTGTATCATAATTTTAGTACAAAATCTTTTGTCAGTTATCAAATCAATTTATTATATGAATTTATTCACTATAATTATTCATCTTTACGTACGTCTAGGCTTCCTCACTGCCACCCACCAACCACTAGACTCGTTTCTAAAGACATTGATGTATTGATGCATAGTGCATTTTCTCGATCTGTTGTATTCATCGATTAGTGAAGATTAATAGCGTACATGATTTGAGACTTTTTTTTTTTGTGAAGATGCGTATTTTATGACTTTGTGTACCTATTATCAATTTGTCCTATACCGTTTCTTCTGAGCAAAAACTATAATCACATTGGATTTTTGGAATGTCTAAAGGGGAGATGTTATACATATGTGAGCAATTAAGCAATTAAAGATAGATCCAATATGCTTTTCATATATCTAATATTACAAACTAGTTGGTAAATGCCTTTGGATACTCCATAATACTCTAATTTTCAGGCATCTCATGGCTGGAGCTACAAGATGGGAAATGGTACCGTTTGAACAGCAATACCATAGTGGGAGACAAAGTGCAGAAATCGCACGAGATAGGTTCATCGTTAAAATCTAAAAGTTATAAGTGCCATGGTTCCCTACATATTTGCCATTTGGGGAATCATGGTAGATTCATTTCCCGTTCATTGAGATCTACATTGAGACCACCAAAGGTAAGAGAGTATGTGATTGTCAACGTACATAAGGATGCTGATGAGAGTTGTAGCCCCAATGTTGATTCTAGTGCATCTCAAAGAAAAGAAGGAAATCAACTAGGGGCGTTGGAATCTTATTTCTCGAAACTCAATCATGGAAAAGAACAGAAGCCATATTTTCTGCTTCAGAACAGAGGGAAAAGTGATTCGTTGTACACAAACAAAGCACAAGAAAACATGATCGACGACGACGACAACAATTTCGGTAACAGCTTAGATACATCGGCTGTGCACTTCAAAAAACGAAACACAGGTAATGTCACTTGACTAAGTATTGAAACATGATCAATAAAACTTCATCAAAAATTATGTTACTTTAACTACAAATATCTAAAATGGTTCATCAGAAGTTATGTTACTTCAGGTACCAAGAGTTTCCCCTCAGAAAAAGGCACCAACAGCTATCCAAATACTATTGTCGAGGATTACAAAGAATACTTCATTGTGGACGAAAAATATTTCTTGGAAACTCAAAAGGAAGATCAAACATCTAGCTTTTGTTTGACGTAAGTACTGAACCACTGTTCTTTTAACAAATCTTTTTTTGTGGTCTCAACCCTATATATACGACATCAAATTCTTTTGTCATATAAATTAGACAGATAAATATTAGTAGAGCAGTAAACCTTTTCAGCAAAAAAAAAAAGAATTTAGCAGCAAAAGCATGCCAGGTAGGTCAGACTAATGCTAGCACCAGTCTCACTTTCAGATAATGGCAGTTTGACGGGCCCCTCTGCAGACTGCTCTTAGGTCAATGACATTATTAGATCACAAATGGTGTTCTATTCTGATAAACTACTAGATTATTTATTAATATGGAGGAATTTTACCAAGGACATGTTCGCATGCTTCCTGTTTATGGCTTAGTGTGTGTGTGTAGGGGGTGTCATAAAAATGGGGCAATTGCATCTAAAAGGTCCAAATAGTATAATAAGGGGTGGCAATTATTTGGAGTAATATTTTATAAATTACAAAATTTAGAGTGGAAAATTAGTTCAGTTCCATGTCAATCTTTGACATGCATATAATAAATTATCTCCATCAATAAGGTAATGGTATGAGCTTAGTATTGTGATGGGCTTAATGTTGGAAAATGGGTAGGCTACGCGACTACAAAATTAAAATTTTCTACCACGATTCACCCAAGATCACATGCGAGTAGGAGATCACAGATCGTTACCCTTGACGCGCCGACGCAGCAGAAGCAGATGCACGCGCGTAGAGGAGGTAGACGTACATGTCCCAATCACCACCGAGTGCTCGTAGGTGCTCCAACCGAACAGCGCGTCTGCGTACAGCAGCGCCTCTAGCGGTATCCACACGTACCGAGCAGGAACACCACACGGGGTGTGCTAGCACCTCGCAGTGCGGCTAGGGTTTCTGGGGAGCATGAGGGGCGCGCGACGGCTAGGCGTGGTGAATGCTCAACTTATCATCTAATGTCGCTCTGCGCCTCTCCTTATATAGTCAAGCTAGTGGACTTCGGCCCGCTAAGGTTCTATCTCCTACGCGGATCACATCCACGCATAAACCCATTAAACACTTCCAACCCGTTAAGTGTGTGACCCATTAGGTTTAGTGCAAGTCGGCCGTGGATCCGAAAACCTGTTTTCGATCCACAGATCAATAGTGGCACCTAACAGTACGTATTGACCCCCGAATGCACGGCATCAATATTCGGCAGAACTTTGATACACTCACATATCGATCCCTTTGCCACATGATACATGCCAAGCTCAAGGTGAGATGCGCGCCACCCGTGTTGATAGCTCAACCATTTCACTCGATAGTGTAATGGATACAAATCATGACTAACTGCTTAGTCATATTAGCACGGCCATGCGTTTTCCCTATCCATTCACACGAGGGGTTCAGAGATATCTCTCCTGTTATCGAGGAGGGACAAATTTCATCTTGATCATCACACCCCTAACTATGTATCGTGGCATACCCAGTAGTCACCTTTATAACTACCCTGATACGATGTAACGTTTGATGATGCCAAGACATACGAGTCAACATGCTGTTCATCCATGACAATCCCATGTCTAAGAACCATATAGACGTACCACTCGAGACTATACACTGATGATACTATAAGAGATAACAATCTCATAGTATCTCGGAGTGGGTCTGTCCGACTACCCATGTTCTCCAACATGTGTCCATACTATTGGTTTGATATCTTCATATCTATGGTATGTGAAACATTACCATCAACCAATACGTATGCTGATCAAATCATAACCGCTCCTCGTAATGATATAGATCAGGGACCCGTTTAGAATAATGTCACTTAACAATGTGTTTCACAATCAAGTCATACCCAATGGACAAAGACGTGATATTTATTCAGGGAACCAATAAACAATGGTATCATAAGTATATGAACAAAGACGCGGTACAATCATCACTATGATTGATTTAGGGTATATCCCTTTCACTTAATTAGTGGTCGAAATGACTAGAAGAGTGGGTTAGTTTGCGTAGGCTGACGAAGAAAAGAGAAGAGAAGAGATATTTGAATTTTTTTATAAGGATTGAATAAGAAAAAAACCCATGTATAGAAAGAAATCAACACTTATCTTTTTACGATGTTATGGTTTGCATATATAAATAGAAAAGCAAATAAATAAATCATTTCACTACATTTGTAATGTAAGCCATTATCTATTAATAACTTTGTTTTTCCCTTGCAAATTATGCATTGCTTGGGGTTAGGGAAGTGCACATGTGCACTTGAAAAAATGGATATCTTCATGCGGAAAATATACTTGATTAGAAAATATTGTGGAAAAAGGCAACCAACATATGACCATATACGTTCTCACACATGCTGTCACTGTTACTCACATGGTCATGTCCTTTTTGCACAGTTTGTGAGGAGCTTCATGGTAAGTCATTAATATTTTAAGAATGAGCTAAGTCGTTATAAACATTCCTGTATTGGCATATATTGGTGGGCTAACATTTTGAACTTGTGCATGAATGCAGAAATGTATTGGTTGCTATTAATATTGCTGTTTTGTTATTCGAAATAGCAACTCCAGTAAAAAATATTGATATCGAAAATTTGTCTCTCCCTTTGATGTACGGTGCCAAGATAAACAACCTAATATTATCAGGCGAATGGTGGAGACTATTAACACCAATGTGTCTGGTATGGTTGCTATTTTCATGCCAGATAAAGTATCACAGTATTTTTATTTGTTCATTGTTTAAGTACATCCTATGCAAAGTCCTAAGCAATACAATTTGAGTGATTATGGCTCATGTGTATTATGCATTTTATATATGTACGTTTTTCATCTCAACTCCAACAAGTGGAAGCAAGGGATTTGAAAAATGATGAATAGAGACAAATGTTTTTTTAAAAAAATTTACTCAAAGTTGTGTATACCATAGCGCCCTTTGATAACACTAGTTAGTTGTGATATAAATTTATTAATCTCATGAGAATTTTTAATATTAATACTTTAATAAGCTTGCATACACACATTGTATTGTTAGGTAGTTCTTCCATGCTGAACCAAGTTGATGAAATTGTGAAATTGCTAAAATCTGATTTTGATAGTTTTGAGAGCTGATTTTGAGAATGTGTCGATCAATTGTTTTAAGAGCTTGGAGAAGTGGCTTAGAATTTTTGGAGAAATTGGTTTGGAAGGCCAAAGTTTTTGTCTTTCCGAAGCGACCACAACCCCATAAGCAATGGCATGCAATGTGTCTCGCCAATGTTTTCATATATTATTGCCAAATAAATACCTTCACAAATTCAATTAGAAATATTCCTTCCTTGTGTTAACATAATAACAAATTTGAGCTGTAGGTTTACAAAAGAAACTACAACTATTGTCCTTGAGGGAGGTTAGGAACTTCATATGCTTAATTTTATTGTGATGGGTACAAAAAAAAATGGTAAGGTGCTTTTTGTGAAGCCCACCATCCAGATTAATTCTCTGGGGGAAACAAAAAAATGTGGGTCTAACTTTTAGGAGTATGCTGTAGCTATGGGACAAAATTGCTTGTTTCTGTAGTAATTCCAAGAAAATAGCAAAAAGGTTTAAATCTCATAATCAATTCACATATGGCATTTTCGTGTCCTCGTTTTTCACCCAGTAACTAATTACAATATAATATTTGGTGGATAACTCAACTTTTATGTTTCTTGTGATTTACTTTTTTAGCACTCAGGATTCTTGCACATAGCACTTGGATGTTGGATGCTGCTCATATTTGGACCTCGCGTGTGTAAAGCATACGGCCAAATAACCTTCTTACTGATATACATGCTTGGAGGAGTCAGTGGTAATTTGACAAGTTTTATTCACACTCCTGAGCTAACCGTTTGCGGTACAGTAAGTTCCTCGTCTACATGTTATTTTATTGCCTTAAAATTAAACTTCTTCATACAATTGTTATAATAATTGATTGGATTGGTCACTTTTATCTCAATAACAGTGCTCAAAATTATTGCACTTCTTGATATTTTTGCACATCAAGTTTCGTACTTTAAGAAATGCGATAACAATTAATGTTGGTAATTATTTGCAGCACAAGTGATGTTAGCAACTGTATTCAATATAATATTCTATTTCATTGCAAGAAAAACCTATGATGTTAGGAACTGTTGGAAGCAAAATTATGTTATTACTTCGATGCCGTAACCTATTTTCGAGGAAAAATTTCTAGTTTGTATAAATGTTTGTTGAAAGTCCATATGTAGATAGTAACAATATCCACAAGACTGGATCTTCGGTGACTTTTGATCATAATCTCGTGGCGTGCAAAGAAGAAAATGTATCCTATTTCTTTCCTTCGACTGTGTATTAGTTTTTTTACTTTAGGCATATTAGACTTTCACTCTATTGTAGCCATTTCATAAACATTCTTATTGAAGTCAAATGCACACGGTGTTGTGTTTGTATGGTCCAAATCTATATGTCACTGTGCTTAAGTTGCAGTTGTTGCAGGGGCATGTTACATAGTAATCAGGAAAGTAGCATGTTCTTGTAGCCGAAATAACTTGCATTGAACGTACTATGAGAAAGTGAGATGCTGAAACACTAATTATGATTTCTGAAACTCAGAACAGGGTCCAGCATTTGCTTTGATTGGTGCATGGCTTGTCTATCAAAGCCAGAACAAGGAAGTTCTTGGCAAAGACGTTTCAGAGATTATGTTCTGGCAGGCTGTGGTAGCTGCAGCATTAAGCTTTTTGTTGAGCAATTTTGGGAGAATCGACAACTGGTAAAGAAATTATCCTGTCATTTTATATTTTTATTTACAAGAAACTTCAGTTACCTAAATTTTGTTCGGCAATAACTTGGACACATAATTATTTATCTTAAATTACAGGACACATCTTGGGGCAACAATTTCTGGACTTCTTTTCGGTTATGTCACGTGCCCAAGTGTAGAATTATTTAATGCCACTAAAAACAGTGAAAAGGAGGGTGTGGCTGTTGTTAGGCGACAAGCTGACGCTTGCAAATCCATTGCATTATTTGCGATAAGCATGCTTGTGTTGGCTGCTATATTCGCCTTTGCTTATGGGATTCATGTCAACATTTGAAATACAGGATAGATATAGGTGCATCTCATCAGTTCATTTGCCATAAGTATTTAGGTACTGGTGAACAGTATGTTTGATAAAGTCGTTTCTGTAGCACGCACAAAATAGGATCAAGTAATTTAGCTACAGGTTGTATTTTGCATCACATATTATCATCAGTTTTGGTTGTCCTTGAGGTTTGAGATATATCATAATTGTCACACCAGTATATTTGTAACATTAACCCAGTCCATGGGAACCGTCTAAATTCCTCACAAATTACGGAAAATTATCCATTATTTATTTATTTCCACTTCAGCTATAGTGGCACTGGGATTGAGATGGATTGCAGAATGTCAGGGCCGGTTAACTTAATCGTGTCCTTCTCTGCACTAGTAACGCACTAGCCCAAAGGATCAATGTTAGTGCACACAATATGAAGCAGAATGATTCATTGTCATTATTTAACATACGGATATAGGGACTGTAGCCCAAAGTACGTAGTACAACCAAGTCAACATGCGTGCCGACAAATGCTCATACATAAGGAAAATACAAATGCTCACACTCACTAAGATACAGTCTTTGACACATGATTTATTTAGATTATAGTCTTCACTTCACGGGCATACTAGGATGTAGCACGCGGCCTAAACTTCAGGGCATTCCGTCGTCTTTATAGAGCTCCTATATCCTCTAGGAAGGTTCTCAAGCTAATGGTTTTTGAGAAGAAAGTAAAAGGAAGACACGTGAGCACAAATATACTCCATAAGTCTAGGAGATTAATGCAATATATAGCTCAGTACAAGGGATAATTTTTAGGATTTTGGCTTAAAACAATCACCATTAAACCTTTCAAAAAGGATATAAAAATTTCTTTAGAAAATCATTGTAGCATAGATGAGTGATAGACTCCTTTCTTCCCAAATTGTCGTCTTCTGTTTCCATGGAGTGTCTCAGAATCAATACTCCATCTTTTATCTTTTGAAAGGGATAAGAGGTATGAATATGGCTACCATATGAACAATCACTGAACGTGCTCATAACCGAGAGCGCGACTATCATGATAGTTTGTATAATACTCTGCAGAGTGTGTACACATTACACTCAACTGCATGTATGAGCTTGTTAATGTATCTTGGGATACAAAGAAACGTACAGCATGAAGCTAGTTATTTCTAGAAATCTAATAAAAATTATTTATCATTAAATGTGGTGCACGCATGATCAATCTTGGCCATCTCGTTGTCCAAATGTTTATGACGGTGAGGTGATCGTCTGAAGGATCGAGATGTAGCCTAGGTGGGTGAATAGGCTTTACAAAATTTTACAGGAAAGACAATGCAGCGAGACAGTCAATATTGGATGTTCCGATGTCAGTATCGGATAGTCCAATATGAATCAAACTATCTGATCTAGAATCCGAACGTCTGATCTTGCTGCAGGTACGGATAAAGCATTAGAGAGATAAAACAGTAAATCCTGAACCAAAAGAGGTTAGATAGCAAGCCAAAAGCAATGAGTAAGAGAAATCCACAAACACAAGGAGACTCGAAGTAGTTGTTTCCGAAGTTCGGATCCTTGAGGGGATCCTACGTCTCCGTTGAGGCGGCTCGGTCACACTTGAGCCGGGGTCCCTCTTAACCCTTAACCTCCTGGGTTGCACCAAGCACTCCCGGTTTCACTCAATAGATTCTTCCCTTTCGGAGGCAAAGCCGGCCCTCACAAACTCTCCCCGGCCACCACACAAAGCACCGGTGGCTCTAGGGTGACTCCTAGCCATCTAGGAGCCCTCAAACTACAGTAACAAATCCGATGGGTGAGTCATGAGGTCCTGGGTTCAAATCCCACCTCCCCCAATATTATTTGCCTTTTTAGACAACATTACAAGCGGTTATAGGAGCCGCTTGTGATGCTCCGCGACGCACTAGTCCAAAGGATCAATGTTAGTGCACACAATATGAGGCAGAATGATTCATTGTCATTATTTAACATATGCATATAGGGACCGTAGCCCAAAGTACGTAGTACAACCAAGTCAACATGCGGGCCGACAAATGCTCACAGTCACTAAGATACGGTCTTTGACACATGATTTATTTAGATTATAGTCTTCACTTCACGGGCATACTAGGATGTAGCACGCGGCCTAAACTTCAGGGCATTCCGTCGTCTTTATAGAGCTCCTATATCCTCTAGGAAGGTTCTCAAGCTAATGGTTTTTGAGAAGAAAGTAAAAGGAAGACACGTGAGCACAAATATACTCCATAAGTCTAGGAGATTAATGCAATATATAGCTCAGTACAAGGGATAATTTTTAGGAGTTTGGCTTAAAACAATCACTATCAAACCTTTCAAAAAGGATATAAAAGTTTCTTTAAAAAATCATTGTAGCATAGATGAGTGATAGACTCCTTTCTTCCAAAATTGTCGTCTTTTGTTTCCATGGAGTGTCTCAGAATCAATACTGCATCTTTTATCTTTTGAAAGGGATAAGAGGTATTGATATGGCTACCATATGAACAGTCACTAAACGTGCTCATAATCGAGAGCGCGACTATCATCATAGTTTGTATAATACTCTGCAGAGTGTGTACACATTACACTCAACTGCATGTATGAGCTTGTTAATGTATCTTGGGATACAAAGAAACGTACAGCATGAAGCTAGTTATTTCTAGAAATCTAATAAAAATTATTTATCATTAAATGTGGTGCATGCATGATCAATCTTGGCCATCCCGTTGTCCAAATGTTTACCACGGTGAGGTGATCGTCCTAATGACCGGATACTAGGGCTACAAGTCTTGCAACAAGTTCCCATTCGTCTGTTCCTTGAGTCCAATTCGAAACAGTTCCTGGTAGCTTCCTAGGTTAGCTTAATTAGGGTTTCATCCATAACCCACATGAAATGATGCCACATAAAAGGGTAGCCATAATTTATACAAGGGTAGCCGTTATTTCATATACTCAGTTCATTACAACTATCAAAATTCATCTTTACCCCATTTGGCATGACTCATTTCTTATTGTGTACACACACGATTCATACTCTTAGGGTTGCAAAATAATAATAGGGTGAAATCATTTTCTTTCAAGTAATAACTAAAATTCCCAAATTATATTTTAACCAAAGTAATCATGCACCTTTATTTCTAAATATTTCACAACGGTCCAGTCGAGTGGCGGGCGGTCCAGTCGAGCGGCGGGCGGGCCGCTGCTGTGGTTGTGCGGCTGACTACGGGTCTCGCCTGTCGGCGGCTCAGTGTAGAGCACTACAGCAGTGGCGCGAGCGATCCGGTGAGCGGCGCCGCCTTGAGAGAGGGGACTTGGTTGTAGAGCAAGCCAAAGGGGGGAAGGAGACCCGATGGTTAGGTTAAAGAGGGTGATTACCTAGGAGTTTGAGGTTTGCGGCGATGATGGCTCGACAGCGAGGTGAGTTCTGATGGCCGTTCGGTATGGGGATCGATTTGGGGGAAATGGAGAGGGAAGTGACGTGGAGATAGGGGACTGTGGGGACCAATTTTCTAGCAAAAGATTACCTAAATGAATACCTTAAATGATAATTAAAACATTCCAGAATCAATATAAAGCCATGCTTTATGATTATAGCGTAACAGTACAATACTAATTTATGGTAATTTACAAAGTACTTATATTTAAGTTTGTGATCACCACGCGGATCGCAGAAAATCTCGACAGCCAAAGCCATCATGAAAGCCTCAGAAACCATAGAGAAAGGTTAATCTCGACGGCCGACCATCGAGATTTGGCCCTCGAGACAGTGTGGTCGAGAGAGACAACCTTTCTCGACGGCTTCAGACAACCGTCGTCAGAAGGACCCAAGCCAGGCGCGACTTGCTGGCAGCACCTTTCTCGACGGCTCAAAGCGGTCGAGATAGATGCTTGGCAGGTCGCACGGTCTCGCGGCCCAACCCAGTTGGCTATTAATGACAGTTGCGCGACCGTCGAGATTGATTAGACCGCCGCAACTGGACCCGGCCCCGCCCTGCGCTAGCAGGTGGGTCCATGGACACTAATCTTGACGGCCAAGTCCTAGCCGTCGAGAATAATTATAGACCAACAAAAAAAAGAAATAGTAAAAACACTATAATTTTGCAGCCGCTACTGCAAACTGGATACCTAAAAAACCGCACATTCAAATATCCCACCATTTCACAGTTATACATATATATCTCCGGCAATATCAATACACCACATATCAATACCATATCTCCGGCAATATCAATACCACAATCACAATATTCAAACATACAAACATCACAACACATACAAGTTTCTGAAAACATCGGTAAATTACGGCTGCGGTGGTAGGGTGCCGAAGAGCTGCTCCGCGAGGTTGGCGGCCATGTTCCCAGTCATTGTGAGTATGTGGCACATAGGACGGAGGCGTAGACATGGCAGAACCTGAACCTAGCGAGATTTTTCAATTAGGCATTTGACATATATATACTATGCGACAGCGTATTGATTTGGCAGAAGTGACTCACCGCTGGATCACAGAACTAGGGATGTTCGACATTCGTGAAGGATCAAGATGTACCCTAGAGGGGGGTGAATAGACTTTACAAATTTTCAGCAAATAAACACCACAGCAGAAAACAATATCGGATGTTCTGATGGTATATCGGATAGTCCGATATGGATCGGACTATCTGATATTCCTAAAACTAGGGTTTAAAGCCATAAGGTAAAACAAGGGTACCACCTGCACCAATAAAGGTTAGAAAGCAAACAACGAGTGAATAAAGAGAAGTAAACCCAAATCCACAAGGAGACTCGAAAGTGTTGTTCCCGAAGTTCGGATCTTTGAGGAGTTCCTATGTCTCCGTTGAGGCAGCTCGGTCACATTTGAACCGGGGTCCCTCTTGACCCTTAACCTCCCGGGTTACACCAAGCACTCCCGTTTTCACTTTTTGGATCCTTCCCTTTCGGAGGCGAATTCGGCCTTCACAAACTCTCCCCGGCCACCACACCAAGGACCAGTGGCTCTAGGGCGACTCCTAGCCATCTAGGAGCCCTCAAACTCCAAGAGTAACTAATCCGACAGAAAACCAACTTGGAGATCGAACTAAGTGCTCAAGGATGAAGCTTGACCAGCACAAAGCCTCTAGATCTAGCTTCTTCACTCTCACAAAGATGAAATCAATCCGATTTAAGTTGAGTGAAGGTGGAAGGTGAGGAGCTAGGGTTTGCAATAAGTGCTTAGCTGAAATGAATGTGAAAGGCAACCCTAGCCCGAGGAGGAGGGGAATAAATACTCCCACCCACCAACTAGTCATGTGCTATTGACAGACATCGGATAGTCTGGTGTTACACATCAGATAGTATGATATGAAAATGAGTGAAACTCGACACAAAAGCTAATTTTGGATTTATGGAATGATTTTGAGAATAATCATATAAGGATCAATCAAAGAGGAATCAATTCATATCGGATAGTCCAATAATATTATTGGATAGTTCCGATATTTTTGGAGCTAGAGACAGAGAGGGGTCAATCGGACATATCATCGGATAGTCTGATCCATATCGGAACATTCCTGAGAAATTATCGGATAGTTCGATATTTTTGCGACTAGGAGAATCGGACCAAAGATCGGATGTTCTGATGTTCATCGGATATTACGGTTCAACATCGGATAGTCCGATATGTTTTTGAGCAGGGTAGTACTACCTCACCACGGGGCCAAGCGCTGTCCTAGGCTGGTGCCTCTCGCTGACATCCACCGTGGACATGTTGTTGCACATTCAAAAGAAAGGTGTAATAGGTTTGTATAATTAAAATCGACAATGTCAAAAAAGTTATAGGCTTCAAAAGTGTTTACCTCTCACCATCAATCTAGATCGCCGATCACCCAGACTACTGAGTTGGTGCGGTCCTCACCTTGTTTGGGCCCCTTTTCCTCCTGCTTGCCTAACAGGACGACCCTCCCTGGCTATCTCCTGCCTCGGACGCACTAGCTCCACTCTCCTATGCCAGAGCTAGCTCCTGCCCGGCCTCAGAGGCCTCATCCTCCTCATTCCCCTGTGCATGCCACGATGGGGTTGACGAACCTGCGCGAATTAAAGAATAGTTAGTCACATAAATAATGTAAATCTCGAGAAATAATTAAAAGTGAGATATTTTAGTACGCACATGTAACCTCAGATATTTACAATATCTAGCAGTAATTATCGTTGACATCCATAATATCTTCATTTAACGATCCCACGTCATCCAGGGTTTCTTGAACCTCTTGTTCTTCTTCGACATCCAGGTCTTCAATTGCTTGTAGTTTGTCAAGTCCCGACCCAATATCAACTATCATTGTGGCGTTCAGTCGGTGATTCTGTATTGGACCTCATAATCATCGGTTGTTGGGTCTACCAATCTCCCTAGCCGACACACTTTGCACACAACCCAACACGACATCAAATCTTCCTTAACAATGCCTTTTATAGATTTTTAGCTTGGATAGGGGAGAAAATACACCTGCTCTGCCAGGTTAGCCAGAATTCATGGATCGTATCCTTTGAGTCTGGAAGTGTGCTTAATCTCAACTAAGTCAATGTCAAGTTTAAGTCGGACGCCATCATACGGATGAAACCACAGGCAATCAAATAGAACTACTAAGAGCTCTTTGTTTCGTTCAAAAACAAGTTCGACTATCTCTTTAATTATGTCGTAATAGTCAACCCCATCCTCCCCCTGACATAAGACACAGCTGTTTACTGATCGCAAATGAGATTTTGACCGCTCATGTGTGGAGGAACGAAATCGAAAACCGTTTATATCGTAACGATTATGAACTTTCACAGATCTCATGCATCCACGTGACATTTGACGAAGATCATTATATAAAGTAGCATCAATAGCAGCTTGTTTCCAAAACCATGCTAAGAAGTTTGGTCGACCATGTCCAGCATCCGTTCGCAGTAGTTGGGCTCTTTTACCAGCAGTTGGCTGTCGACTTCCTTTCCATTCGGCTCAGACAAATTCGTCTTGGACAACTGCCAACTCTTCGATTTTGTCGAATAAATATAATAGTGCAACATCTCGTTCATCTCCTGATAAATATCGGGTGAGATGCTTACCTACCTCTCGGCCTTGCACCTGATAAATTCCTAACTCAGACTAAACTCTGCGCTTGAGAGGGTGGTACCTAGGTATCTAAATATTCGCAATATTCTCTATTGCCATGTATTTGTTTGTAAAATTAGTGATCTCCTGGACATTGAAATTACTGATCTTCTGGACATTGTATGCCACGGCTATTATGCCTTCAACTGTGGGGCGGCTCGGCGAGGCGGCTTGGGCAAAAAGGGGCAGCGGCGCGGGAGACGCGGCGCGGCTCGGCGGTGCGGCGTCGCAGGCGAAGCGGCGGGGCGGCTTGGACTTAGGCCGAGAAATGCTTAAGTCCAACGCGAGTCCTTCTTATTGTCTATTCTCGACGGCCATGAGCCGTCGAGACTGATCGAAACCGGCACGGTCCAGTGGATGAAGGCCAAGTGGCGAAATCGGAAACGTCCTAGCCTCTCTCGACGGCCCCAGGCCGTCGACACAGTTTGGCTTTTCGCGCTCTTGCTGGGGCCTAGGTTCTCTTGACGGCTTCGAGCCGTTGAGATATATCTCTCAGGCCACACGTGGTCGGATCTGAAACATCTTGACCTATCTTGACGGCCATCGAGATAGCTCTCTGGCTGTCACGTGGCTGGATCTGATCATTCTCGACAGCAGGCAACCGTCGAGAGAACTTGCCTGTAACGAGCGCTCAGTGGGGCCTGCACGTTCTCAACGGCTGGAAGCCGTCGAGAAAACTCTCTCGGCCACGCCTCTCTCACTGGCCCTACCTCCACTATCGCAATGGCTACTACTCCTTGGTCGTCGAGAGAAAGCCCTATCTCTATGGCTAGCACAACACACCCCTTCGGTGGTCAACAGAGCTTAATTTATTTATTAAAAAAATTTCCATAAAATTTTGGTCGTGCGTAATGGCTAATATTGTTTACGGCATGAAAATGCACCACCGTAAAAAAATCATACGCTTAAATTATGTTCGCAAAAACACTTTCAAATGTAATGGGTTATATCGGGCAGAGTATTAGTTAGTGTTCCAGAGAGTTTTATGAAATACGAGTGAGAGGGATAATATAATTTTTATGTTGTCACCATTTAATCATAACACCGTTGTATATAAATCATTGCATTGGAATGTAACAAATTATACCATTTTAAATATTTCATAGACAATTTATTAGTTTTAAATATATATATATTATATATGGTACATTATTTACAAATACAAAATATTTTAAAATATACGATGCAACGTGATATAATTTTGTATCATTATCTATGTTTTAAAAAAACTTTAAGAATGTTTCACATTTTTTTTCAAATTATATACATTTTTAACTTAAGAGGTAAATATAGATGTATGCAAATTAAAATACCATAGCCCAGGAGATCATATTAATCTATCTCAACGGCTTAATGCTGGTCATCGAGACTAAATCCTGACCAGCGTATATTAATTTCTTAAAAGCATAATTTAAAAATGTGAATCATTTATTTAAATTGCTTCATGGCCTATTCATCATCATTGCATGCATTATAGTTAAATTTGAGCAAGGATTTAAACTTTTCAAATATGCACCCTCAGTGGAAAAATCTATTAATACTTTTAATTTCTATATTATTTTCAAAGCCTATCTCAAATGGTGGTATTTGGAAGTGTATTAATAAATTGTTGGAGAACCAAAATTAATTTCCTAAAGTATTAATATGTTAAAAAGTTTTTGGAAAATAAAAGTTCAAATGAGAATCAGAAAATCAAAAGGGTTTTACTTCTCCTCGGCCCGAGCTGGCCCAGCTCCTCCTTCTCCCTTCCTTTTCTTTCCCTCCTCTCTCCTCGCTGTTTGGGCCGAGAGCCGCGCCAGGCCCATGTCAGCGCAGCCCAGCTCCTCCCTCGCGCCTGCCTGCCGTGGTGTCACCGACAGGTGGACCCACCTGGTCAGCGCCTCACTCCTTTCTTCCTCCCCTTCCCTCACTGGACAGCGGGACCGCCTTGTCAGCCACTTCTTCTCCCTGCTGTCTTCTTCCTCTTTGCTCTCTCGCGCTCGCGCTGCTCGCCGGTCGTCGCCACTGTTCGGCCTCCGCCCCGAGGTCACGCTGGCTCATTTTTCCACGCGATCTCGTCTAGATCGTCCCCTCTGTACCCTCTTCGCTCTCTGCCTCTCCCGTCTTGTCACCGGCCGATCCCGAGGCACGCATCGCCGGACTTGACCTCGCCGAGACGCCAAGTCGCCGCCGCTCTGCACCGCGCGACTTCGCCGCTCCTCTTCGCCCTGTGCCAGCTGCCAACCACCCCATTGATGAGCACGTGCCGCGCCGCCTATAAAAGCACCGCCACGGTACTCCCCGTCGCCGGAGCTGTTGAGGACGACCACGGCCGCGCCGTTTCCGATATTCCCGAGACCCCAGCGCCTCCCTTGAGCATCGAGGAGTCTCCTTCCAGTCGGTTGCCCTTGGGTTATGAGGCACACCTAGCTGGTCTTTTGTTGTTTATTTTTTGAGGTTCCGTTGTCACTTTTGATCAAACTATAATAGTACTTCCACTGTGAGAAAAACTCAGATATGTATGTTAAACTTATTGTATGGACAGCAGTCCGTACCCTTTTGTAATATCAAGTTGTGACCATTTGCTTATGTGTTGTGTTATCGATCCATGTTAAGGATGTGTGTGTGATGGTAGTTGATCTTGGGAGCCATCACGGAGCACATATCCGGTACCCGAGCTTGCCCTCGTTTCAATTGAGATAGCCCGCTCTTGTCCTTGCAGCCCGGGCTGAGCGTTAACATACTTGGCGTGCCTGCGGGCTACTCGTATGTTGGTTTTCAGCCATTCGGACAGCCCGAGAGCCTTATCTCCATTGAACCGAGTGTGAGAGTGGGGGTACTACAGCGGCGCGGCGGCTCAGGCGAGACGGGGCGACGGCACGGCGTCGCAGGCAAAGCAAGGCGGCGGCGCGGCGGGGCAGCTTGATATTAGGCCGAGAAATGCTTAAGTCCAACACGAGTGCCCTGTTATTGGTTATTCTCGGCGGCCATGAGCCGTCGAGACTAATCGCAACCGGCACGGCCCAGTGGAAGAAGGCCACGTGGCGAAATCGGAAACGTCCTATCCTCTCACGACGGCCCCAGGCCGTCGACTCAGTTTGGCTTTTCGCGCGCTTGCTGGGGCCAGGTTCTCTCGATGGCTTCGAGCCGTCGAGATAGATCTCTCAGGTCACACGTGGTCGGATCTGAAACACCTTGACCTATGTCGACGGCCATCGAGACTGCTCTCTGGCCCTCACGTGGCTGGATCTGATCATTCTCGACAGCTGGCAACCGTCGAGAGAACTTGCCTGTAACGAGCACTCGGTGGGGCCCGCAGGTTCTCGACGGCTAGAAGCCGTCGAGAAAACACTCTCAGCCATGCCTCTATCACTAACCCTACCTCCACTATCGCAATGGCTACTACTCCTTGGCCGTCGAGAGAAGTCCTATCTCGACGGCTAGCACGGCACACCCCCTTCGGTGGTCAATAGAGCATAATTTAATTATTAAAAAAACACAAATTTTTGGTGGTGCATAATGGCTAATATTGTTTATAGCGTGAAAATGCACCACCGTAAAAAATCAAATGCTCAAATTATGTTCGCAAAAACACTTTCAAATGTAATGGGTTATATCGGGCAGAGTATTAGTTAGCGTTCCAGAGAGTTTTATGAAATACGAGTGAGATGGATAATATAATTTTTATGTTTTCACCATTTAATCGGAACACCATTGTATATAGATCATTGCATTGGAATGTAACTAATTATACCATTTTACAATATTTTATAGACAATTTATTAGTTTTAAACACACACACACACACACACACACACACATATATATATATGTATTATATGGTACATTATTTACAAATTCAAAATATTTTAAAAAAAGGGTGCAACATGATATAATTTTGTACCATTATCTATGTTTTAAAAAAAATTTAAGAATGTTTCTCATTTTGTTTTCAAATTATATACATTTTTAACTTAAGAGGTAAATGAACATGTCTGCAAATTATAAAATATTTTTTTTAAAAAAAGAGAAAATGAGTCAGCCCAATTAAAATACCATAGCCCAGCAGATCATATTAATCTATCTCAACGGCGTAATGCTGGTCGTCGAGACTAAATCTTGACCAGCGTATATTCATGGGCCGGCCCACAAGCATTCCCTATGGCATATGCTTTGCCGTTGAGACAGATGGTTTCTTGTGCCATCGGAAATCAGAAAAAGGTGTGGGCACAGGCTAGCGACCTTATATCGATGGCTGTTGTCTGGCCGTCAAGACTAACATTTAATAACGATGGCTCGGATGAGGCCGTCGAGATGATTAGTATCGACGGCATACATTTGGCCGTCGAGATTAGTTTTGGCCGTCGAAATTTCACGTGATTCCTGTATTGGATGTAGGAAAGACTAGATTTTAGAGCCGTAGTGATCCATATCTTCCAAGAAAATGATAAATTCCAAATCTGCAACTGAATAGGGGCTCTATTCATTTAAAATGAATTGTTCCCAAATAGAGTAGATACTCCAATCGAACTTGCAGGTTTCTATAGGAACAAAAATATTATCTATATGCAATAAGTGTCAACGAAAGGTAATAGCTGTATTTGTAAGTGGCAATAATGCAATATTTTAAATAAAGACTAATTACTTGTTCAAAACATGTTATGAAGCATTAAAATTGATTTCTATAAAATTCTACCTCCTTTCCGCCAGATCTTATACCATCTCCTTTTTCTAAATAGCATGAATTATTTATTAATAGAATAGGCATCACCCAATTGACATAACTTCAAATACCTGTTGTAGGATCCATCGATGTATTTGTTATCAGCTCTGCTGAACCTACCCAACTTTACCCATAAAATGGCCAATAATACAGATGAGTAGTAATTTTATGTCATTTCTATTGTGAATAACTCAAGGTTTTGCAATATCTCGCATACTTCGTAGGTACTGAGAAAAATAACCTCAATAATGTTGAGCTTCACACAATCACGGTGACTCATGTGCTCAAGCATTATAGAAAATCGTGCAAGTATTGCAAAAATCTAAGGCAATGCTCCCATCCACAAAGTCATTATGCATGGTAACTATGCTAATAATTTGTGTCTATCTTTTTATTTTCCTTCATTCTCACTTCCATATCAATAAGTTTTCATATCATATAAATAATGATTCTATCCTATAGAAATACACATATTTTGATTTCTTATGCTAGGGTGGTGTGGAAAAAACTTATATGGCATCTATGCCACAAGTTGCACCTAGAGAGAGGCAATAGAGAGATGGGGGAGAGCAAGAAAGAGAGAGGGCAAGCTAGAGAGAGAGGAGGAGAGAGATAGAGAGAGCAATAGGTGCCATGCTCCCTTGCATGGCATAGATGCCATAGAATTTCCTTCCGGGTGGTGTTGCTGGTGTATAGTGTAATCATTTTAAGCATGGCGTTTGGTAGTAAGGCTTGGATTATCTATTCTACATATATAATAAATTATATATTTCTAATAAGGTATTTTCACAAGTAAATAACTAAAATCTAATGCAATAATTTAATAAATATAGGAAATAGGAAATTAAAAGTGCATCAAAGAACAGGAAACCTTCTTTCTTAGTAGTTTGTTAATCAGTTGTTCCGAGGCATTCAAATAGCCGTCTATTTGCCAGAAAAATAGAGGAAAAATTCAGTAAATATTCAACTTAGGACGCAACTAAAATGCATGTGGCATGGATGCAGATAATATTGATATAGGAGGCATCTTTTTGGAAAAGGGGCTAGGATTGACTTGGATGGTGATCGATTGCATGATTTTGAATATTTAGGAGATTTTGTCCTTTTAATAGTGGTAGAAGGTTAGTTTTAACAAAGCTTTAGCAATCCTCCAGGTAGTTAGAAATGATTGTGTACGTAATTTTATGTGTGGATTATTTAAGTTCATATGTTAGGATTTGCTTGCTTAGATAGAATTTATTTATCTTCCGCAAGTGCTTTATCAACAACCTATTGGTAAAGCAGTGCTACTAGTATGGACGTGGTGTCTGGACTAGTTAGTACCCGGTCAACACCTGGCCCAGGTGGTGATAGCCCTACTATTCTGGTGATATTAACCCTTCTATAGTGCACCATGTTCGGGTTAGTTTTTAGCTAATAGTGGGTGATAGCGGATCTTTTTAGCTCCGAAACAGATAAACTATAGTATCGAGTTTGGTTTGCACCTTTTATTGCGTGAGCTTAGACCAGTAGATACTCTCAACCCTTGATATCTTTATCCCATCTCCCGACATTACCCTCATTATGAATCTCATCCTCCCGGACAAGCTACATTCTAGATTGGAGCACTTCTCGTTCCTTGTGGAAATCGATACTTTGGAATACTTCCGGGTGAAATCTATTGCGATATCCGTGCACTTGTGGATTAACTCTGTTAGGCATAAGAATCGCCAACGACGCCCAACCCCCTGATTTGTGTGGTACGTAGCAGATGGTGACGGTGCCTATCTATCCCTTGAAATCCACCATGTTCAAGTTGGCCCCATTGAGCCCAATATGGATGGTCATAATCATCCGTGATTTTTAAGTGATAGCGGGTCGTGGTGTGTCCGCCAGCTCTGAAGTGAGCAGAGTTGAACGAGTGATTTTATCCTCCACTAGAGTGACACTGGTTTAGGACATTTTTGCTGGATCATAGTAATAAAGATTGCTTTACCCTAGTAACCTAATATCGTCTCATTGTCCTCCCAACTTACTAAACCGCTCTATATCTTTTGAGTGCCTGGTATCTGCCATTAATTATCACTCTTATCCTATCATTAGCCCCACTATTTTTTAGCTAGT
Source organism: Raddia distichophylla (assembly GCA_005191435.1). Taxonomy (NCBI): domain Eukaryota; kingdom Viridiplantae; phylum Streptophyta; class Magnoliopsida; order Poales; family Poaceae; genus Raddia; species Raddia distichophylla. The sequence continues at coordinate 440,520 of SPJY01001884.1, forward strand.
ATCTTAATTGGTACGGAACCTATCCTTTATTTACGATATTCTCTACCTTGCTTCCTCATGGAAATCGACAAATTGATACTGTATAATACACCCAGGTGAAAGCTACATCATTTTTGTAACACCCTGGCCCAAATTCGCTTAGAGCCCAGCCCGCCTACGGGGCTGGCCCACGCATGCATAGCACCTACTTGGACTTTCGGCCTCACTTCGTCCAAAAGGGTTAACCCGAGGTGCTATGATTGGACCTAACAGGCCTGCGGATTAAACTCTGATAAGGACCGCCAACAATGGCTTTGACAAGAACAAGGACAGAAGGAGCAAGAGTAAATTTCCTTGCTTCCAGCCCCCTTTTATAAGAAAAAGATTCATCGTGCTCCCATGCGTCGCCAATGGTGCAATAGCCCATAAACCTATAATCCTATTTTCTGACTTGTATAAATAAGTGTTATGATTTGGTCAAATATTTGTAAGCTAGAAATGTGGAACAAATATATTTGTTTTCCCACAAATATCCAAAACAAGTAACATTGACTCGAAATTGGTTTGGAGAAAACAATATATTGTTAAGAAAATAAACCATAAAGGATGGAGCAAATTTATGAATTGGAAGGATACTAATTAATTTAAATTTTAAATAAAAACTAGCTCATAAATGTGATAAATAGAAAAATAGGTGAAAATCCCAAGAAAAGCCTACAAATTTGTTTAAGCTATACCTGATCTTTTCAAGTTAGATTTGACCAAAATTGACAATAAGTGTGACCCACATGGAAGCTTAATAAGTCCCTCTCTCTCTCTGGCCAGTTGGCCTCTCCAACGGGAAGACCGAACGCCTGTGCACCCCTTTTTTCCCCTCCTGCAGCCATCGTCCTCGTGGGACCCGCGCGCAGACCTGCACCCAGCCGATGCTCGCCGTTTGCCACTAGTAGAGCGCGCACCCCGTCCGCCGTCTGCGCTCCAGCCTACATCACCATCGTCAGAGAGCATCCCTGCATCACACTCAAACACCCTGCGCCACCAGAGCTCGCCGGAGACCACGCTGTTGCCGGTATGGCTCAAAATCACCCACGGTTTGGCTTGCTCTCTCTACACATGCTCTTGGTCCATCATCAAGCCCACACAAAGCCTCCTCTACACCCAGGGAATCCCCATTCACTCGCTAGCGCATGGGCAAAGTCCATCGTGGCCACAATCGCTATTTCCACCTCCCGGCCGCGCCACCCTCTTTTTGCCCTCATGGCGCTAGAGCAATTGAGGCTCCCTCTCGCTCCAAGCTCAATTGCGCTCGCATTGTCAGTTTGTCACCCTCTTGCACTGCTTTCACTGAGAGGAATCGGCCTGAGACCTTGTGAGCTCAATGGAATAAGCTCGCTGCATTGAGCGATGGAACTTCCCCCTTCACTCGATTTCTCCCTCTTTAATGAGCTTCACCGCAAATCCTTGCGCCACGAGCTCCGCCTCGGGCCAAGCTAACTTCTCCTCCTCAATCATGGTTTGGTTTTCACAGGAGCTTGGGAACAACATCGCGTCGCCAACACCGCCATTCGAAGCCAACGACGTCAGCTTGAACCTAGGCCTTCCCTGCCCTCCGTTGTGCTTGGTGAGATGCCACTTACTCTCACATAGCACATGTACACATTAACTCATCGGTAGCATATCTCTAGCGTCACATGCACAACCTCACCATAGCTATTTCCCTTGTCGCACGTCGCGCCTATAGACGCCGCTTGAGCCCCTGAATACATAGGACTTTGAATCATGTCAAAATGTAGACCGTAGCGCCCACAAAGCTCGCGGCCTCCTCCTTGCCTCACGCGCCTGGCGTGAGGTAGACGATGAGCGAGGGCTGTTGGGTCTTGATCCAATGGTCGCATTTCAAACGCTGCTGGTGCTGCCGATAGGTGGACCCTCGGCATCGCCCGCATGCACGCGCGCCATGCGCTGTGGCTTGCAAGCTGAATGGGCCTTCCAGTACTGTACTGGCCGATTTTCCTCAGTTTATTGATTTTAGAGATTCCTCAGTTTACTGACTACACTTGAGGCAGTCGTTATTGGGACGGCGTAGCCCATCAATTGTGGAATATGTGTTAAGGCTGTGGATCACACCAAGGCAATAGTGATATTTTAGGGTTAAAATACCATAAATAGTTATTCTTCTGATTTTGCACCCGTAAGCTTTAGTGTGAGGATTTTTTTGGATGGCTGCCACTGCTCAATTGTGTTTTGTAAGAAATGTCAATGCTCAATCAGAAACCTCGCAACTGCCACTGTACTTTTGTGAAAATCTAGTTCCTGCCACTTTATTCTACCCCTGGGTGTAGATTAGGTTTATTCTACCCGCAGCCGAACTGTCCAGCGAGCGAACCAACCAACAACCAAGTGATTAGGTCCTACCGATTCGACAGTAACTCATAGTAATTGAAACGAACTGAATTTGCACTTGAAAGTAATTAGGTCTGCATGTGGTGCCTAGAATAGTGGGAGTATTAACTACTCTTTTTCAAACGTATTCTACCTCGTTTTTTTGATTTAATTTTTGATTCGTAGATTCGATGACCAAATCGTTTCCAACATCGTATTGCTGGTATTTTTTCGAACAAAACAAGATCTTGGTTGCCATATGAATCTGAATTATTTTATAAATATCAATTTGAACATGATTCTGATTTGAAAGTAATTACTAGTAATCGAGATGAATGTGTTGTACGTATGATAGTAATCCATGTTTCGTAGGTTCCAGCCCGATTACTTTTTCCTACTTTCGCTCTTCGACAGTAATAGACAGTAATTCCATACTGATTACTTTCCATTCCCTCCAAAATTACATTCTTAAAAACGGAGAAAAATACATTCACAGGTCGATTACTTCGCATTACAGTGTCATAATAACCAGTCAAAAAAGAAAATTTCACACAAAAAATGGATAAATTACATCGAACACAACATTACTGTGCATTACTTTCAAATTTTGCCAAAGTAATTCAACGTAATTCCAACATCGGGGCGCTGGGCACGTGGAAGCCGCGTTGGGGCGCTGTGGAGGGGACGGGGCGGCGCGACGGCCGTGGGCACGGAGAAGCCGAGGGGCGGCGAGGAACAGGATCCGGGGCGGCGAGGACGAGGGCGGCGCCGTGGCAGGAGGAGGCGCGCCGGCCGCGGAGGAGCCAAGGGGGCGGCGCCGATCTGGATCGGGGGCGGCGAGGACGAGGGCGGCGCCGGACGCCGCCGGCGCGTGGTGGTGAAGGGCGTCGAAGACGGCGGCGCAGGGCACGGACTGGGCGGCGCCGGAGGTGGAGGGCCGGGGCGGCGTGGATCTGGGGCGGCGTCCGGCGGCGTCGGGCGGTGAAGAGGATGGGGCGGCGCCCTGGAGGAGACGGCGCCGTGGTCGGCGTCGGCCGTGGGCGAGACGGGGGCGGCGCGCCAGAGGAAGACGGGGGCGGCGTCCTGGAGGAGGCGGCACCGGCGTCGTGGGTGGCGCGCCGAGGAAGACAGGGGAGAGAGACTGTGGAGAGAGATGAGAAGAGGGAAAAGTGGGGGTAGTTAATGGGTGGATCCGTTTTTTTGATTTTTTTTCAAATTTTCCACCATGTTGACTGCTTGGACTCGCTGGAACCTGGCTCGTGGGGTTGCTAGGTGTAGATTAGGCTTAATCTACCCTTG
>SPJY01001884.1:455232-485994 GCA_005191435.1 Raddia distichophylla
GAAAGATCGGTTTTTTAACACCTCTGTCCATTAATACCAGATCTTTTAACACAATCCGGTGGTAATAACCTGTCCAAGAAAGCCGGGCAAAACCACCATATGGTGTTAAGCGATCTTGTATTTAAGGATAGGGTGTTAAACAACCGGTTTTTTGTTGGGGCTGTCGTACAAACTACAATTGCCAAGGGAGTGAAATAGGTTTGGTCCTTTCCATAATATCTGGTGAATTTTTATTTAGCAGAGGTATTCGACTTTTCTTCCCAATACTGGTAGAGCTAGTGGTCTAATCTACTGGAAAGGGAAACACCACTTTTGGGGAACTGATAAATGGCACACTGGGGTGAAGTTAGTGTCTTTGTCAGGCAAAGAACAGTATATTCCATTAGTCTATAAATCTATAAATCGGCTTGGTGCTTTCATTAACATATTTTCTATAGTTACTTCCTCTGTTTTTTTTGTTTGATGCATTTGACTTTTGTGCACGCCTTTAACCATTCGTCTTATTCAAAATTTAGTGCAAACATGCAAAAAAATAAGTCATGCATATAGTATTTTTATCGATAAAACAAATTACAACAAAATAAATAATATTTACATAGTTTTTTGAATAAGACAAATGGTCAAAGGCATGTTCAAAAGTCAAAGGTGTCAAACAAAAAAGAACGGAGGGAGTACTATTTATTCTCGAACTACACCTTGTGGTTGTTGCATTAACCAGTTTGTTCTGTCAGAGAAATTTGAGAGCTTACATACTTTGTATAAGCTCACAAGTGTTAATCCTTGTTAATTTTCAGGAAGTATTTGACAAGGATACGTTCATTGATGATCCAATGGGCAATGCAGAGCTGGACATCCAGCCGCTGGTTGAGGTTGTAAAGATGAAACTTCAGAATGTTCCCGACAACACCATTGTAAAGAAACTAGTACCAAACAGACAGAACTGCTTAGCTGAGGAGAGCGCCATTTATATATCTGAGGGGAAGGTGAAGCAAGACCTGGTTCTCAGACTGAAGGATGTGGAGTGTGGCGAAATTGAGCTCCAGCTTCAGTGGGTCGACGTCCCTGGTTCTAAGGGTGTCTGAACTCAGCTCCCTCCCTGCTGCTTTAGAGTGCTTTCTAAGTGAAAGTTGCATACCTTTGGAGAATCAAAGCTACAGCATATTTTGGTGCATCAAGCAACTTCAAGATGTCCTAGCGTTTCGACGCAATCGAGTTAGGATTTAGAAGTACGGTATGACTGCATAGTAGACTTTCCAATGATATACTGAATGCAATTAGACCTCGTATGGTATCCTGTGTATGCACAAATTATTGGTGGCAGGAGCATGCACAATAATAACTTCCTTGTTGGTGCGCCTTGGCCGCAGATGGGTAATGTTATATACTAGTAACAGTGGAGTGTAGTATAGAGTCATGCCGCGGTTTCTACACCGTTTTGAATAGTACCCCATCGTTTTCTTTTTTCTGGAAGTATGGCGCTCAGCTTGAGAAAGCTTGAGAAATCTGATTGGTTTAGATGGGAAGTTTCTATGTTGTTTGATGGGGGACGGGTTCTGATATTTCGACAGGTACGACAAACTCGATTCGTGTAGTACTCGACGTAGGCGATCTAGTTTTCGGTCAAATCTGACCGAATCTTGCAATTGCAACATCATTGTCTCCATTCGTTATCAACAAAGCGCGATCATGGTCAACCTCACCTCGAAGGCTTGTTTTTGCAAGTGAAACGAGAAAACGAATAAGAACAAAGAAGAGCAATCTCATAATCTCATGAAGTTGGGTTACTCAAACAAAATATTGGCGAAACTACAAAAGTAGTATAATCTAAACAAAACCCGAGTATAACAATAACGGCTACGAGGTCTTAATAATTGAGAGGTGTGGAAGCTAGGGTTTGGGGCGCACCCCTACATGGGATACACGAGCCAAGGCACAAAAGACAGGTGACACAACACCGAACACCCCAACAGAATCTGGTCGCCACTTGTTTCGACGACTGTGATTGACCCAGATGGAATTTGGATGTGGGACCAGATCCATTGGAAAAGTCTCGTCGAGTGCTTCTCCGTAATGTATTTGAACGCCCCAAATGTAGTTGATATGCATCCGTTACACCCATTTGAAGATAGACTGCTCCGTCGTGACCGACCCGGACTCCAACTTGTGTTAGACTTGGTGCCCGACCTATCTTAGCGCAGAGTACCATTCTCGCTGATCAACACAATGGTTTCTAAGTACAAGTACAATATTATTATGTAGTAACTCGCTTTTGTCAATTCTCTCGTGTACTAAATAACGAGCTTACCTGGTGATTTAATTGACGTGCTCGTGCCCTTGTTATTGGTCATTGCACTACGGGAGTTGGAAGAATGGACGCATCGTTACGGGTGATGTCCTCATCATCCTCCTCCTCTTGAATTGGAGTTATTCTCGACTAAAGCTCATCTTCTTCTCCCAAATATGGCCGAATCTGAAATGTTAAAAGTGGGGCTAACCACGAAATCTACATCCAACTCAAGTTTGTAGGTATTATCATTTATTCTCTCTAGCACCCTAAATAGACCATCCACAAGGGGCATCAACTTAGAATTTATCAACTCAGTAAAACGTTCCTTACGCGAGTGTAGCCATGCATGATCTCCAGTAGTAAATATCAACTCTTTCCTACCATGACTACCAACAATATGATATTTTTCATTTATGTGCTCAATGTTCTATTTTGTGGTCTCATGCAATTTTAAAATAAATTCAGCACGTCTCTTTGCATTAAGATTGACCTTTTTAGATGATGTGAGAGGCAATAGGTCAATGGGAGCACGAGGGTTGAAACCATACGCTATCTAAAAAGTACTTACCTTTGTAGTTGAGTGTAGCGCACGATTGTAAGCGAACTCCGCATAAGGAAGACACTTCTCCCACAATTTTATATAATCCTCCAAAACAGCTCGTAACATTATGGACAAGGTGTGATTTACCACCACCATTTGGGGATGACAAGTAGTTGAAAACAATAACTTTGTACCAATTTATTTCACAATGTGCATAAAAATTGACTCAAAAGCATTGTGTTGCGATGCAAGGCATACCATGCAAAAGAACAATGTCTTTGAAACATAAATCCGCAATGTGAGTGACATCATCACTTTTATGGCAAGGAATAAAATGTGCCATCTTTGAAAATCGATCCACGACAACAAATGTACTATCTCTCCCACTCTTTATCCTGAGGCAAACTTATAATAAAATCCAATGAAATGCCCTCCCACATAATGCTAGGAGTAGGAAGAGACATATACAGATCGTGTGGATTTAACCATGGCATTGCCTTCTGACATATGGTGCAGCATGCTGCCAAGCATTCAACATCACGCCTTTTCTTTGCCCAATAGAAGTATGTGGCCAAAACAACCTTCGTCTTCTTGACACCAAAGTGTCCTATCAGGCACTAAGAATAACATAGACCTCGGATACCCACAAGGCGGGCCTAAAAGACCACCCGACAGGGGATAGACCAAGTCGGGTGGATAAGGACGGGTACCACTCGGACTCTAGAAGGCTTGCCCGGTAAGGAAAGGCTTAAAGATAGAAGTTTATCCATAATAAGTAAGATACAATTGTAATCCTAGATAACTACATATCCAGCTAAAGGATAGAGATATCCTATCTCGTAAGCGACCAGGACTCTACCTTGTAGCCCTGCCCCCCACTATATAAGGTGGACAGGGCGCCCTGGTTCGGCATACATAGACATGAGACACACCCATCCATGGAGAGACATCTCCCTCGACATTGATCATCATAATCACAAGAACACAGGATTAGGGTATTACCTCCACCGCGTGGGTTTGAACCTATATAATCCATTGTCCGTTTGAAGGCAAACTGCGCGGGAAGGTCGCGAATCTCGGCGAGCTCGTAAACCTCGTCAGTGGCGGCCGCCGCGTGCGGATCAGTCGAGGCAGACCTCATGGGACGTTCAACTTCTCCTAATATTCGGCGACCATCACCTTTTGGACTCGAACCCGATCTAGTCTAAGGAGAACATTGACAACACTTCACTTGTACTCCCGTTCGGGTTGAGGAACACCGCCTACTAACGAGTAGAGCGCCGGGGGCTCAATTTCTGACTCGGATACGGAGAGGACCCGACCAAAAACGAATCTCAGATGATGGGTGCCTTCAGCAGCAAACCACACGTATTCGACGACCAAGTCGCTCTTTTGGACTCGGATCAGGGACGATCTAAAGAGAGCTTCATCATCATTATAACTCAACTCCCGTTATAGTTAAGGAACGCCGTCAAAAACCATAGTAGGTTTTCATGTTTCCATTGTTGTCCAAGGATACGAATGCTGCTGTTTTAATTGGTGCTCTTTCTATCCTGGGCAGTTGTGTAAAATGTGCAGCCATTTATTTCAAACCCTTGGAACGATACGATTGTCGTGGATGGTCCCCGAGCCAAAAGTTTCAATACATCATCGTCTGTTTGCTTGGCCATCACTTGATTTTGTAACCATCCGCCGAAACGATCCATTTGTTCGACTGTGATCCAATCATCTGACTTATCTGGGTATTGTTTGCATAGAACCATCTTGTGATCATGGATATAGGGAGCCACTACAACTGCTTGCTTCAATATGGTGAAATTTGCTTGTTTAAATGAACGTAGATCGTCGCAAAAGTATTCTTTTCTCCCTAGAGTCCCTTTTCCTCGTAACCTGCCCTCGTGGCGTGATACTGGGACACCAATCGGATTCAGATCGTTAATGTAATCGACACAGAACTCGATCACCTCCTCAGTGCCAACACCTTGGGCAATGCAACCTTCTGCACGAGACCGGTTACGAACATACTTCTTTAGTACGGCCATGTACCTCTCAAAGGGGTACATATTGTGCAGAAACACAGGTCCGAGAATTTCTATCTCCTTGACAATGTGGACCAGGAGATGAACCATAATATCAAAGAAAGACGGAGGAAAGATCATCTCAAGGCTGACCAGTCTATCTACCACATCATCCTGTAGATTAGATAGCTTATTAGGTTCGAGGACCTTCTGTGTCACTGCGTTGAAGAACAGACACAACTTTATGATTGTCCCTCGAACCCTGTCTGGCAGAATACCTTTCACCGCCACTGCGAGTAACTGTATCATCCTCACATGACAATCATGTGAATTTAGGTGTACAATCTTATTCTCTTTTGTGTTCATCAGTCTTTTGATGTTAGAGGAGTACCCAGAGGGGACCTTCTCGCTGCTCAAGAACTTTACAATGCTTTTTTTCTCTTCTTTTCTCAGAGAGTAGCTCGCAGGGTGGGGGTAGTGTTATCCTTTTGCTCTTTTTTTCGGACGTAGGTCATTCCTGACTCCCGGTAGCTCCAAGTCCTTTCGCGCTCAAAGCTTTATATCCTTTGATAGATAGGCCCGACAGGTTACCTAGTGCAGGACAATCATTGATGGTCATGAAAAGCAATGCACGTAGGGTGAAGTTCTATCTCTTGTACTCGTCCCAGACACATGAACCATCACTCCAGAGCATTAGCAGATCTTCAACCAATGGTTTTAGGTATATGTCGATGTCGTTTCCAGGTTGCTTCGGCCCTTGGATAAGCAATGGCATCATAATATACTTCCGCTTCATACAGAGCTAAGGAGGAAGGTTGTACATACATAGAGTCACAGGCCAAGTGTTGTGACTGCTGCTCATCTCGCCGAATGGGTTCATCCCATCCGTACTCAACCCAAATCTTATGTTCCTTGTATCCTCAGCAAAATCCGGGTATTTCCTATTGATTTTCCTCCACTGGGAACCATCAGCCAAGTGCCTTAGCCTTCCATCGTCCTTACGATCTTCTTTGTGCCAGCGCATCATCTGGGCATGCCTTATTTTTGTAAATAAACGCTTTAGGCGGGGGATTATAGGGAAATACCACACCACCTTAGCGGGGGGTTTCAGGCCTCCCCACCAAAACCAATGTCTGCATCCCTTTCATCCCGGGCACGCTCCGCGCATGCCCGAGGACTGATTCACTTCACCCGCGTATGATTTCTTGCCTTTGCCCGGCACTGACCTTCACAGTTCGGCTAAGTTAAGGTAGTGTGCCACCAACGGAGTCCTGCCCATCGTAAGCCGATTCTCATCGCAATGGGCACTCCAAGCGTCGGTTCTACACTTGCCAAGACAATGATTACACTATCGCAAGGAATACGTCATGGGTAGAGCGTTGATTTCGCACGTTCTCTTGCGGCTCTACCTGCATTGGGTTGTGATTCACATCGCACCGGACAGCTCTTCGCCCGGAGCGCGCATCTGGTCCCCGCGATGAGCTCCGTGCTCGGGGGCTGGATCACCTCGCGCCGGGCAGCTCTTCGCCCGGAGTGCGCGTCTGGTCTCCGCGACGAGCTCCGTGCTCAGGGGCTAGATCACCTCGCGCCGGGCAGCTCTTCGCCCGGAGCGCGCGTCAGGTCCCCGCAACGAGCTACTTGCTCGGGGACTGGATGGTCTCCTACCGGGTACGTCTTCACATGGTCGCACTTTCTGGTCCCTTTAACGAGCTCCGTGCTCGGGGACTGGAACTTTTTACCTGGCTCCTTTGACGAGCTCTATGCTCGGGGACTGGGTCACTTTTCCCCTCGTATGCATTGTCTGCTCCTAGCACACAATCTACTTTTGGGGCACATCACCATCGCTCCTGAGAACGACATTTTCTCGAGAGCGCAATTTTTATTTCCTTGGGGAAGCTCTAGCCCGAGAGGTGATTCGCCTATTTTCGTTCATGCTTTCCTAGGTATCTTCATACCTGGATGCAGCAACGCGAGTTCATCTCGCGACTTGCTATGTTTATTATCCTGGAAGATATGATCTTACCGGATGCGGTGGTATGCTCTTCACTATCAAGAATCCAATACCTCCTTGATAACGTTCAGCCTCAAGGAGATGATTCACCTTGCACTGGGCAGCTCTTCGCCCAGGCTGCGCGTATGGTCCCCGCGATGAGGTCTGCGCTTGGGGACCGGATTTCCGATATCTGCATCGAAGGCTGAGTGCTCTGCTCGAACAAAAGTTGCTTCTTGTTCGACGCAACAGAGTTGCTCGGCATTGATCGAGTTTGTTCGGTCCTGAACAAGTCTTGTTCGGTTGAACCATAACCTGTTCGGTCGTCTGTTGCACGTCTTTGTAGCAGCAAAATTTCCCTCTGCGTGACTTGGAGTCTCAAGAGGAAGATCCCACTCTAGTGAGTCCTTCCACTTGAGTCTCGGGGGCTAGCTGTCGGGGATAAAATCACGGCCCATTGCCATGGCACACTCCCTGACGGCCCAATCAAACAGCCTCCCAGGGCCTAGCTCCCTGGAAGGTTCTATCTGGCCCATGTGTATCTTGCCGAACAGCCTCCCGGCTGGCATGATGCGTAACGGCCAAGGAATCGTGTTTGAGTCCGTCTCGAACAGGAGTTCTGCACGACTACGTGAAGACCCGGACGTTGGTTTCCCGGATTGGACTAGGAGTTGTGATTCCCAAGAATCGGAGTGTACCTTATCTGCCGTGGGACGTATTTGGCATGGTACGAGTTCGTTACGATCTCGTAGTTAGCCCGGCCCGATTATCCCTTGATAGGTCGGTTTGCTCTACACTATATAAACAAGGCCCCTACGGCGTGTTGAGGGGTCGAAGCCATCATCTGATAGCACACCTGATCATCGCATTGAAGCTTAGACTGCTTATTGTTCTCTTGTACACACATCTTGCCGAGACCTGCTAATCTCGTCGGGTTTCCACCTTGTAATCCTCTTTGATATAAAGAAAGGCTGGACGTAGGTCTATTATCTCTCTGAGAGGCCTAAACCAGGATAAAAACTCTTGTCTCCCTATTCGTCGTTGATTGGCTGTTCGCTCTGTTCGGCGTGTCTCCTATCTCCCTTTATTAAGAACCTTAGTTGACTTGGGTCAATATCCCAACCGTCGACAACGCTACCAAGCGTTCAACATCACGCCTCTTCTTTGCCCAATAGAAGTATGTGGCCAAAACAACCTTCGTCTTGACACCAAAGTGTCCCATCAGGCACTAAGAATAACATAGACCTCGAATACCCACAAAGCTGGCCTAAAAGACCGCCCGACAGGAGATGGACCAAGTCGGGTGGATAAGGATGGGTACCACTCAGACTCTAGAAGGCTTGCCCGGCAAGGAAAGGCTTAAAGATAGAAGTTTATCCATAATAAGTAAGATACAATTGTAATCCTAAATAACTACATATCTGGCTAAAAGATAGAGATATCCTATCTCGTAACTGATCAGGACTCTACCTTGTAACCCTGCCCCCCACTATATAAGGTGGGTAGGGCGCCCTGGTTCGGCATACATAGTAGACATGAGACACACCCATCCATGGAGAGACATATTCCTCGACATTGATCATCATAATCCCAAGAACATAGGACTAGGGTATTACCTCCACCGCGTGGGTTTGAACCTATATAATCCATTGTCCGTTTGAAGGCAGATTGCGCGGGAAGGTCGCAAATCTTGGCGAGCTCGTAAACCTCGTCAGTGGCGGCCGCCGCGTGCGGATCAGTTGAGGCAGACCTCGTGGGACGTTGAGGATTAGAGAGTAACTTCTCCTAATACTCGGCGACCATCACCTTTTGGACTCGGACCCGATCCAGTCTAAGGTGAACATTGACAACACTTTACTTGTACTCCCGTTCGGGTTGAGGAACGCCGCTTACTAACGAGTAGTGCACCGGGGGCTCAATTCCTGACTCGTATATGGAGAGGACCCGACCAAAAACGAATCTCTGATGATGGGTGCCTTCAGCACAAACCGCACGTATTCGACGACCAAGTCGCTCTTTTGGACTCGGATCAGGGCCGATCTAAAAAGAGCTTCGTCATCATTATAACTCAACTCCCGTTACAGTTAAGGAACGCCGCCGGCACCTACTCCCTAGTGGTGTGCCGCACGGCTCAATTGGCAACTCGGATACGGCGATGACTTAATCAAGGACCACGACAACACTTTCACGTGTTCGAACATGATCCAATCCGGGGGAGTCATCGGCATTGCGTCACTCAGGCTTCGTTCAGGTTATGGAACGCCACTGCCACTTACCGTATGACATCATTGGCTCGCAATTTGCTTGAGGTCCACGGTTGTCATACCGTGTTTGTCGATCTCCACGGCTCGCAATTTCACCCACCGGCACCGAAATGGAGGGATTTTCAAAGCTCCATAGTCCAACTCCCATATCTTCTCTATGAAACCATAGTAGGTTTTCATGTTTCCATTGTTGTCCAAGGCATCTATACGAATGCTGCTGTTTTGATTGATGCTCTTTCTATCCTGGGCAGTTGTGTAAAATGTGTAGCCAATTTATTTCAAACCCTTGGAACGATATGATTGACATGGATGGTCCCTGAGCCAAAAGTTTCAATAGATCATCGTCTGTTTGCTTGGCCATCACTTGATTTTGTAACCATCCGCTGAAACGGTCCATTTGTTCGACTGTGATCCAATCATTTGACTTATCTGGGTATTGTTTGCATAGAACCATCTTGTGATCATGGATATAGGGAGCCACTACAACTGCTTGCTTCAATATGGTAAAATTTGCTTGTTTAAATGAACATAGATCGTCGCAGAAACATTCTTTTCTCTCTAGAGTCCCTTTTCCTCATAACCTGCCCTCATGGCGTGATACCGGGACACCAATCGGATTCAGATCGTTAATGTTATCGACACAGAACTCGATCACCTCCTCTGTGCCAACACCTTGGGCAATGCAACCTGCTGGACGAGACCGGCTACGAACATACTTCTTTAGTACGGCCATGTACCTCTTGAAGGGGTACATATTGTGCAGAAACACTGGCCCGAGAATTTCTATCTCCTTGACAATGTGGACTAGGAGATGAACAATAATTTCAAAGAAAGACGGAGAGAAGATCATCTCAAGGCTGACCAGACTATCTACCGCGTCATCCTGCAGATTAGATAGCAGGTTCGAGGACCTTCTGTGTCACCGCGTTGAAGAACAGACACAACTTTATGATTGTCCCTCGAACCCTGTCCGGCAGAATACCTCTCACCGCCATTGCGAGTAACTGTGTCATTATCACGTGACAATCATGTGATTTTAGGTGTACAATCTTATTCTCTTTTGTGTTCATTAGTTTTTTGATGTTAGAGGAGTACCCAGAGGGGACCTTCTCACTGCTCAAGAACTTTATAATGTTTTTTTTTTCTCTTCCTTGCTCAGAGTGTAGCTCGCAGGGTGGAGGTATTTTTATCCTTTTGCTCTTTTTTCCGGATGTAGGTCATTCCTGACTCCCGGTAGCTGTAGGTCCTTTCGCGCTCGAAGCTTTATATCCTTTGATAGATAGGCCCGACAGGTTACCTAGTGCAGGCCAGTCATTGATGGTCACGAAAAGCAATGCACGTAGGGTGAAGTTCTCTCTCTTGTGCTCGTCCCAAACACATGCACCATCACTCCAGAGTGTTAGCAGATCTTCAACTAATGGTTTCAGGTATACGTCGATGTCGTTTCCAGGTTGATTCGGCCATTGGATAAGCAATGGCATCATAATATACTTCCGCTTCATACAGAGCCAAGGAGGAAGGTTGTACATACATAGAGTCACAGGCCAAGTGCTGTGACTGCTGCTCATCTCGCCGAATGGGTTCATCCCATTCGTACTCAACCCAAATCTTATGTTCCTTGCATCCTCAACAAAGTCCGAGTATTTCCTATTGATTTTCCTCCACTGGGAACCATCAGTCGGGTGCCTTAGCCTTCCATCGTCCTTACGATTTTCTTTGTGCCAGCGCATCATCTGGGCATGCCTTATTTTTGTAAATAAACGCTTCAGACGGGGATTATAGGGAAATACCACACCACCTTAGCGGAGATTCGTTCTTCTTACGATCCCCCTCTACCTCCCCTGGGTCATCACGCTTGGTCTTATACCGCGATGTTTTGCACACTGGACAAGTTTCCAATTCCTCATATTCATTCCGATAAAGGATACAATCGTTACGACATGCATGCATCTTTTGTACCTCTAACCGCAAAGGGCAAACGACTTGCTTGGTGTCATATGTACTTTCAGGCAGCGTGTTACCCTCTGGAAGCAACTTCTTTATTAGGCATAACAACTCATCGAATCCTTTGTCAGACAATCCATTGGTAGCCTTCCATTGCAACAGTTCGAGTACCGTACGCAACTTTTTGTGTTGGCAGCCTGGGTACAATGGTGTACCGTAGTCCTCTCACATGCGCTTAAACTTTTCGTACTGTCTTCCATTTTCGTAGTCTATTTCCCCATCTAGAAGCATCTGTTCTAGGTCATCATCGCCAAACTCCCCCAATGTATCTTCGAAAGAATAGTGTTGGCCAGCGTCCGGGATATTGTCCTCCTCCTCCTCCTCCTCCTCCTCCTCCTCCTCCTCCTCCTCCTCCTCCTCCTCCTCCTCCTCCTCCTCCTCCTCTTCTTCTTCTTCTTCTTCTTCTTCTTCTTCTTCTTCTTCTTCTTCGTTGTCTTCCCTTATAATTTCTTCTTCATCGTGCTTGGTCCAACAAGTATAATTTGGCATGAACCCTCTTGTAAGCAAATGGAAGTGAATGTGGCCGGATCCTTGCCACTCCTTCTCATTCTTGCCATCCACGCATGGACAACATATGTAGCCCGACGTCGTGCGCGCAGTTGCCGCACGAAGGAGTACCGTCCAAACCTTGCAAAAACTCCGGGCAGCGTCGATCCGTGTACATCAATCGCCGGTCCATCAACATTATGTTACACAAAGATAATGAATTATTGAACAATTCCCAAAATCCAAACTAAAATAATATTTAATTTCTAAAAAAATATATCTATTATTAAAACAACTATATTGCAATGCATAATTTTACATTGCTTATAATCTAATGATTATTTGCTAGACAAGTTATTCAAAATCTAGATTCAAAAGTTATGCAAATTATATTAATACACGACAAGTTCTTGCCACCTAATTAGCCACACAAAAGATCAATTGATCGATCGATGCCTACATTCAAAATTATTCATCAATCATTAAACCAAAATTGACCTAAAATTGAGGTAGATCCACAACTTCAATGCGAGCTACATCATAAATCAAACAAGTTATAAGCTCAAGCTACAAAAGAACGAGCTATACATCGATCTATATTGATAATCTTCATGCATCATAAATAGGAAAAATCAAACTTTATCCATGTTTCAAGCAAAATTGAAGCACCATATGGCACCAAATGTAGAGAAATGAAGTTGCTAACCTTGCTTAACTTGTGCTTTGAGTAAATTGGACCACAAATTAAACATTTGGGAAGCACCTCCCCCAGATCGCCTTCAGCTCTCGGCCGCCACTGTGCTGCTCTGGTCGAGATGACTCGGGCGCCATTGTGCTGCTCTGGTGGGGACTGGGGAAGAAGAAGCAGTTCAAATACTGCAGTCCAATACCGGTTGAATCCACAAACCGGTACTGAATCCCTAAGGCACCAGGTGGGCAAACATTACCGGCCAGTTAGTAACTGTTGGAGCTATGAACCGGCACTGATATAGTCCCACGGCCCCTTAGCCGTTGAACCGGTACTGTTGTCACTGCCAGTCCCGGTTCGGCCCCAATCGGTACTGATGTGCCGGTAGGGAAGGCCCTTCTCTAGTAGTGCCTCCTGAATGTCTTCAAGGCCTTCTAATCAGTGGGCACCGCTTCTGCATCTATTCCCGTGATTGTGATCTTCTCAACTGGCAACTTTGTTTGCATCCTTAGCTTTCTGACTTGAGTAGCACAAACAACCATTGCTGGAGAGTAATGCACTTCTATGCTAGCTTCACGATGTGATGGGTCTAAGAATACGTTGAAAATCCCGCCTGACAAGCCATCTAAACCAAAAATTACATGAGCTATACCAAGTCATATATATTGTCATAACAATGTAAACCTGAAAGAAGGGAGGCACTGTCGTGGGGCTCGGGGTCGGATTGAGGGGGGTGGTAGCGAGTGCCAGGCCTAGCGGCGAGATGTCGAGGCCCGAATACACTGAGGATGGTTGTCAGCGAGGGGCGGCCTGGCTGCAAAGGGAAGCCCGATATGGAGAGGAGGCCCGAGAAGACTGAGGTTGCCCGGTGGTGAGGTCGAGGCCTGATGGAGAGGAGGAGACTTGGCGGCACTAAGGTAACCTAGCGACAACATCGAGGCCCAGCAGAGAGGTTCGGGAGCGAGAGCAGCGTAGGCGTTTTTACCATGAGACTATGATTTTATGGTGGACAATAGATTTTGTGGTGAGAACTGCGTGCTGGCGCAGTGGTAGCGGCGCTGTGGTACGCCCCTCCGGTCCCGGGTTCGAGCCTTGCTCGCCTGGATTTCTCGCGAATAAAATCTTCAGGGCCTTGGTTGCCCGCCTCGTCATGCCTTGATGCTATATGTGCTTTTGCGTGTGGGGTGTGTGTGTTGGGGAGTGAGTTCGCACTTGAACAGATACTACAGCTGTACCCCGATTAGAGGTCTCAAAAAAAAAAAATAGATTTTGTGGTGGACAGTCTGTAGTTGGTTGGTCGTCATGATTTTGATCGCTGAAAACTTTTGATTTTCTTTTGTAATGTCCTCTTTGTGTTAGGATTATGGCCGGTGCACGTAACTTAATAGTTATTTTTTAGGTTACGAGGCTTAAGCGGAAATCTGACCCAACAAAGTAACATTACATTAAATAACCTTGGGTCACAACAAAGTAGCATTGCACTTGAGAACCTTAAGATTACACTTGAGAACCTTCAGGTAAATTGTTAGGAAATAATGATTAGCGTCGGCTAGTCAAATAAATGCTTCTGGTTTCTACATGTAATTTCGTAGTTATTCTCTCTTTAGGTTGAGAGGTTCGAATTCCCAATAGCGTACTGTTACACTTGACAGCCATAGGTGCTACATGCTAGCTATAATTAGAAAATAACGAAAAATACACCGCTAACTAGTCAAACAAATTGCATTTATTCGTAGGTACTATTACGTGGGGATGAACTATGTCAAGCATTGTTCGAGACTCAGGCATAAGGATGGTCTTGAAACAAGCCTTTTAATTAGGATGAAAATGATGCGAATAATTTTTGACCGACTGAGCGTCTTACTCAACCCGAATAGTGATTTGATAATGTTATGAATATTTAAATGTTTTTAGAAGGATATAGTGCGGATACAAATAATATCCGATGAACATTATTCGAACTTTTTTAGATAATATCTAATGGATACTATCCGTATAGTAAAAAATCATCCACAAACCATCTCTATTATACTTCTGAACTTATCTTTGACCCATCCTTTCTTGAAACAAGGACCTCGCAAAACTTACATATATTTTTACTACACATAATAATAACTATGTTAGGATAAGGCTGACCAACTGATGAGGACATCACCAGCATGGATACGATCAGTGTGACCGCTAACCCTCCTTCCTCTCCGATTGCTTCAACGACTACCGACGCCACTCCATCTTCGTCGCCTACAATTGACGCTGCGACAACTTCAACACTGAGGGGCATTAATCCTAAAGCCAAGCCTTACAAGCCTTCTCCAAAGAAGAAACACCACAAGTCCTCGACGTATCAAGGAAAGCCCACATGGAGGCTTAAGATGCCAAACAGCCCGGTTCGACCATCCAGCAGCACGCCAACTTCAAACGGGCATAAATCGGGCTCCCGAACTCCGATTTCAGCGTGTGACCACTCGTTGGAAAGCTTAGGAGATAAGCTTTCCAATGGATCTAGCCCCACCTCCAGATTAGCTCCAGAGCATCAGAAAAATGCATAAGAATTTCATGGGCCATAATTTCAGGGTGCTGCGTCACCTTATTTTTGGGCCTATGGCCCATGTAACTTAGGGTTTTGGTGGATGCCCCTGTTTTGGCCGCCCAACACCTCCTGGCCGCCGCTATATATGTGGCCGGTGCTTCTCTTTTTTCGCTTAGGTTTTGTTGTGCTTGGTTGACCCCGTGTGTGTCCCTCCTCGTGTTCGCGTGTGTCGACTAGAGCACCCGTGACGAGAAACAGAATCTCACCCATGTTTGAGTTATTGGATTAAAATTGCTATCATCTTGTTCTTGCTTGTTCTCGGTTGCAGCAGGTTCAAGGATCGATCAGGTTTCAACTTGGTTAATCAGTTCAGCAAGGTGACGTTGCGATTGCTTGGTTGCTGATCTCGTGGTTAGTAGCCGATCTACCTATTTCGTTGTACACCAAACCGACGTATCGTTCCTCACCAAAAGATCGGGCCGACCTAGCGTGCATCACCAACACGTACTCATATCGGCAACATCGATATATATAGTTTTATAAATCTCTTTCCCTTTGTTGGGTACTCATATTTTGATACTCATATACTATGATGACTATGAACCATAAAGTTGATGCACAATAAATTAATAATAATTATATGTGTTTTTATATACTTATTTATGTAATATTTGTTGTCGCGTATTATCCGATAGAGAGTATCCATATCCGATCTATTTTTATAACCGATAGTATTGGTAATAAATACTATCCGTATTTAAATATCCGATAAAAATATATGGATCATATACCATATGACCTGTATTTAAATATTCGATAAAAATATACGAATCATATATAATATAATCCATATTTAAATATCCGATAAAAATATATGGATCAATTTCAATCCGTTTCATCCCTACTTTCAATGCATTTCTTCAGAGGTATTGCCCGCATTTCATGTACATCAGGACGTGCTCTCGCGTTTTCATAGGCTTCATAGCCACGTAAACAGTACGCACGATTGTTTTGACCCATGGCGAAGGGCGGTGCACAGCAGCAACACAAAGAACCACCGCGTGCAATAACCCACCTCGCACAAAACCGACGACGACGGCGAAGAATAATCCAAAAGGAGACCCATGCGACGAAGTCATCTCCACGTGGGCCCCACCTCCGCCCGAAGCGTAATATTCCTTTCCGGTCCAACTAGGTGGCCTCCGCCCCTGATCGATCCGTCCCTTCCACGTACCCGCGTATACACAATGCACACAAATATGCATTGAACTTTACACACAACAAGTTGCATATATAGACACGAATATGATTAATAAATATTTAAGTATAATTCCCATGGATAGCCAAGCGCCCAGATGCCGCCCTCACCGGTTGCCTATACATGCCGTGCTCCTGCCTCCTGCCGCTCCCCTCCATTCGTCTCCGTCCCCGAGAAACCGATGTGAATTAACGAACGCACGGGCTCTAAGCGAGAGAAGAAGCTATTCGAGTAGTAATCAGGAGGTAGCAATGAGCACCAAGCATATGAAGCAGCAGCAGCAGCAAGTGGTGCCTGTGGTGGTGGCAGCCATGGCCACCCCTTGCCCCGTCAGGCTCTTGATCTGCGCCGTCCCCCTCGCCCTCGGCTTCGCTCTCGGCATCGCCGCCGCCCTCTCCCTCACGGGATCGCCGACGTCCGCCCTGCCCGGCGCCGCCGGGGCCTTCAAGCTCTTCTTCCCGCCGGCGGCGGCGGTGGCGAACCTCTCCGCCATCCAGCAGCCGCGCCCACAGCCGGCGCCGCCGGCGCCGCGGCCGGTGGACGCTCCCGCGGGCGGCAGCATTGGCGACGACGAGCTGATGGCGATGGCTGCGGCGGCGCCGAGGGAGGCGGCCGGCGGCGCGGCGCCGAAGGTGGCGTTCCTGTTCCTGACGAGGTGGGACCTGCCGATGGCGCCGCTGTGGGACAGCTTCTTCAGCGGGCACCGCGGGCTCTACTCCGTCTACGTGCATTCCGACCCGGCCTTCAACGGCTCCGACCCCGCCGAGGACTCCGCCTTCTACCGCCGACGAATCCCCAGCAAGGTACGTACTACTTACTACTACGTTCATTCTACGCTGCATACTCCATACTCCACAACTCACTGAACATGCAGCTAGCTAGTACAATGATATGCACATCGTACCAACTGAATTAATTGTTTGACCAAATTAAGTGATCTTTACGTTCTTTTGTCCCGCATTTCGGTCAAAAGAAGAGAAGATATTCTTGGAGTTTTTCCAACGGACGATTTTCTTCTTGTGCATGAATTCTCCGGATGACCTGATGAGACTTTGGAAAGCTCTCACGCGTCTTCAGCATGCATGGTTTTGAGTTGGAGTAAAATGGTAATTTTACTGACCAGGTGGACACCAGTGATAGCTAGCTCACTGATGTATTCGTCCATACGAAAAGTATCTTCATAAGATTAGTTGGCGTCTTGGCTGGGTAAAGTTGCCAAGGATGTATTCGTCCGTTCGTCGGGCTCGATCGTCTCGGAACCCAACCCGGAATGGAGTAATTTTCTAGCCTCTTGGAATCCACAAGTGCGTGTACATAGGCGATGTATTCGAATAAGCTTTGGCTCGGGGCTCGCGTTCTTCCAATTGCCCAATGCCTATGTAGTACATATACTCTATGTTGCTACAATTAATTATCCCTTGGTGTTAAGAGCTAGACAAATTAAAATTTCAAAAAATCTATCGCCTTAATTATCTCTGAACATTACAACTACAGTCATGGAAGAGTATTTTTTTGGCGGTGCTATTGTTATCAGCGATGGTTCTGCTTCTCCTTCTTAAGTATATATATCTAAGTTGATCTTTTTGTGACAAGTAAATTTGCAATATCAATATCCTGAGTTAGGGTGCCTCAGTGGCGAGGCGTTTAATTTCTTGCAGGTGTAATTAGGGTTGACTTCTTCCACTAACAAGTTGAGCGAATGACATGCGTACAGGTTGGGGAAAGGCATTTGGGATAAAGATATTGAAGATTGTGGATACATGCAAAACATTTGACGAGCCTTAGGAGATAGAGCTTTCTGCCCTCGTCAAATTTACCATTAATTCCTACCGGTCACTGTACCCATATTGGCTCACTGTGGACGTTACAATTATATAACAACGTATCATTTTGGAATAGATTTTTTCTGAAGAAAAGAATCTTCTGTATATACTTGCATAGTTTTTTTGGATCCTTTGCTGCGCTCGATGGTAGAGTATATTTTAGTTGGAGTTTGGAATGATCGATTCATGCAGATGGGGCGGGTCACTTTCTGCCGTCCTCTCCTGCGTAATAAACAATAGTGGAACTAGATGGATGATTTTGTTTGGTCGTACTGAGAAACCTCATCTAGCGAAGAAAGACTCAATGGACAAGTACTCAAATGTCTCTATCAGGCATGATAGATGATGAAATTGATTTTAATTAGCTACACTGAACATGGTTAAACATTGATATAGAGTTACTCGGTCGATCTTTTAACAAACTTACTGTCCAATCACCATCTGCGCATGCATGAAATACCCTTTAGTATAAAAATTTTAACCACAATATAAATACAAGATAATTGAATTTTCTATTTCCTCCCAAACATTGCATCGGTTTATACAAAAAATTGCTGGAACTTTTTGTTTATTGTTTGTTTGAGCCACAATATAAACAAGATAGCCTTGTTTATTTGTATAAACCACAATATATATACAAGATAAAATTCTTCAACTCTTCCATGCTACATGAGAACTTATAACTAATTGAAGTCCCTTATAATTCAAAGGATGAATAGTTTTGATGAATTTCCTCATACATACTGTAGAATTAATTTGGATATGTGCAAATTAAGATTGGATAATGGAAACTGCATTTTTTCCTGGTGCGCAATTTTTCGGTTTAAAACTTTGGTTGACCCATTTCTATACATTGCTCGGTATAGCTAGCGGCTAGCCTCATATAAAGAGGACAAGCAGTTAATGTATATAATTTTTTTTTGACGATGATAAGCAATACTATTTCTCATGACATTAATCGTGGTTGAAACATTGGCACATGCATGCCAATTTTTTAACCTTTTAACGGGTTTCTTAATTTGAACTAGGTCAAGACTAAAACTTTTGTAATTATAAGCATTAAAACAAGTGTAGACAACAAGGAACGTGGTTAAAGCATGCAGGAATTAAAAAAAAACTTGAATTAAAGCACAAGGTACGTACATGGGATATTTTTTCCTAATGTTTGGAAAAGCCTTTCTGTCCCCCTACTCCATGGAGAACACTTCACAAAGAGGAGCAGCTCTCATTTACTTAGAGTTGCTTTTTAACACTTCGGTGTTTGGATTGACCTTCACAATAAGTTGGTCCCTCACAAGCTTCTTGTGGGCCCACGTAGAGATCCTTCCATGTGTGTGATGAATATATGTATCTTTGGAGGTTTTTTACTCTATGTTAAGAGTTTGTTTTGGCACTTACAGTTATTATTGCACTTCCGTTTGCATACCTATAACATTTGTTGAGAGAGTGAGATAGTATGTTGTGAGGTGCTAAGTGACGGTTTTCTTGTTTATGTTGCTTGTACGATCTTGACTTGAAAACCCGCTACGGTGACCAGATGGGGGTGAATGGGAGACTTGAAGATTTTTCTTCGGACGGTGCTTCTCGAACACACCATCCTTTCAAAACACGAACAATTTTGACAACTATGTGTACCCCTAGCACGAGAGCCATGCAATATGTGGGGATTTGTTTCAATCACAATTTTGGTTGTAAGTGCTTGAAAAGCAAGGAATCAATACAAATCTTGCTTTAGTAAGACACATCAAGCACAATCAATAAAGCCACTTTCAGAAAAGTAAAAACAGATTCTACAGAATGTGTTTTCATTTGGAGCAGCGAGATGGTGGATTTGTGGTGCTTCAAAAGTTTTGGGAATTTTTCTCCCTATACAAAAATGAGTCGTGAAGCACTCTACCAAAAATCACCTCAAAAATCCATGCATAAAAATCAAGAAAAATCAAACACCACAAGCTATCGGGAACATCGAGCAGAAAGTTTGGAGCTCGATTGGTGTTCACCTCATTTGTCCCAAACGGTGCAAAAGAACATGACTCTACATTTTTACAGTGGATATATAAATGAGTGACACACCTTCTCCAACAAATAACACACAAAATTGGTTTTTTAGATTTTTCTAAAATTCAAACACTTACTGTTGCGTGAAGAACAAATTCTGGTCAGATTTGCAACTTGATGGAAAACTTGATCTCTAGTCAATCCTAAGGTACAAAAGAGATGTAAAACCATATGAGCACCCTCAAGACATCCTGGATCAGAAGTATGAAGAAGGAGAGGAGGTAAATAAACTAGTTGCAACAAAAACCACAAAAGTAATAAGATCGAAACATATGAACTAGTAAGAACGAGCCATGAATTTGATGAACGGAGGTTTCATTGCATAGATAGTTGTAAGATTACAAGCCGCTCTCGTGATCACGAGCACTCGCAGGTGCCACCCTCTCTCTTTCACACACCCTTCTCACAAATCTGAAATTTCTGACTCAAGGGGTGAGACCCCCTAAACCAAAGGGGTTGCCTCCACCCTTGATCTGAGGATCAACGGTGAACAACACACACACCTTACAACTCACTCTCGACAAGGAATATTCGCGCCATATTCTTCCTGAAGCATTCTCGGAGAATCTTGGTCGCCAGCCCACACCTGGGCCCACCAGTCAGTCCCGCTTCGCTGCCAAGTGACCGATGCCCAGCGTCCAGCTGTCTTGGATCCTTGCTGCAGTGAAGCTTAATATCCACGATATCTCTTGTAACCGCCAGGCACTGAATCCAGTTGCCTGCATCCCCTGGATGCCCAAACCTCCAATTTGCCTCTGCGGAACAGCGTCAGACGCGTACCCACCGGCACCTGCATCATAGAGATGAATACAAACCAAACACTTACCTTATCCTGCAAGAATAGCTCCACAAACATCATCAACATCAAAATCCATGTACAAAAGGATTATTAGAATGCAATTAGCCGCACAATCAGTTTAGATACGAATATGTCAAACACTGTCCGTCACTACCGGACACCGTTTTAAATTTTGTGCCCCTTTCGACAAATGTTCACCAAAGTAAAACATTGTCACATATATTTATGACAACACCGGGGTATCCTCCACATGGATCTCAACATCCCCTTGATAAATATATTGACAAACCTTTTCAAAAAGGATTTTGAAGTTTTGAAAATGAAAAACAAGAAGCATTTGGAAATGTCGAGTCATGCTTGCATCAAAAATTGAAGCAATTGTTCGCCAGGCCACCTTGTTATTTGCAAAAGCTTTTTCATCCAATAATACCCACTATCATCTAACCCATTTCATAAACATGAAAACAACGACCTTTCTTTAAAACATGATTGAAACAACAAACCATGATACAACACATCACCCAAGTATAATGAAATGTTAATAAGCAGCTTCGTGGGTGCGCTTGGCTTTGAATCGAAGTGATACCTCCATGTCGACTCGAGATATCAGAAATGCAGCTTCATAGAAAAATTGCATGTACTGAGTTTCGAGAAATGTTGCGATGATTATAAGATCCTCATCACAATCTAGGTAGTCTGTAATCTTGGAGAGACTAGAGCCCTAGAGATCCACTTCGTTCGCGATGTAGAGATTTTCGACCATTTCTACATAAATTATGCATGGGTTAGCATAGAATCTAAAATTAAGAATAATAAATCTTTATGCTCAACCTTACTTTCATCAACCAATTATATAATGGCAAAAGAGTGTGATTATTTGATTCCTATAATTTTGTCTCTCTTTTTGAGTTGGCATACCTAGGTCTTTCCTACGGTCTAAAGCGTGGCTCTGATACCAATTTTGTGGGGACCCAATTTCCACTATTGGATATTAGAAATTGTTCCACCAAGAAAAAAAGTGGATCACATAATTGCTTGCACAGCTACACTTATTATTTCTCATGGTATTTTTTATAGAGATGGTTACAATACGAAAAGCGGTATAGTACACCTTCCAAACTACTAGCATAGAGTGTAGGGAAGACTTAGAATTTCAGGCCAAAAAATATCCATTTCTTCCACAATTCTTTCAAAATCTGCAACGAAGAGTGGATCTGTTCATTTAAAATGAGCAATTCCCAAATAACGAGTAAGTATCAACCGCACTTGCAAATTTTTGTAGGAACATGAATATTAACTAGATGCAACAAGTATCAGAGGGAGGGTTATAGCTATATTTTATGTCGTAACAATACAATACTTTAAATAATGCCTTACTTATAGGTCAAACATTCTTTAAAGCAATACAATAAATTTGAAACAATTCTATCTTCCTTCACCAAACTTATCTCTATCACCTTTCCAAAAATCATGGGTGTTATGAATAAAAGAGGCATCTCCCAGTTGACAACCTCGTATACCCGAAGTAGGGTCCATCAATGGTTTTATTATCAGCCAGAACCTGTACAGCTTTACCCACATAATGGCCAATTATATGGATGGATGTATTTTGTGTCATTTTTATTCATTAAAATCCAAGGTTTTGCAATATCCCACATACTGTCGAGCTATGCACAATCACCGCGTGACTCACTTGCTCAGGCATTATGAAATCTCGTAGGCATTGAGAAAACACTATGGCAATGCCCCAAACTCCAATTCATCTTGAGCCTATACATGTTCATTTTTCTCTATGTTTCACTTCCATATCAATGAATTACTTTATTATATGGACAATGTTAAGGAGCAAAATCAGCAACCATAAGGGTGGTGAATGGGAGCCTTGAAGATTTTTTCTTTGAACCGGTGCTCCTCGAACTCACCAACCTTCCCAAATCCAAACACAGTGACAACTATGTGTACCCCAAGGTTGCATGGTTGAGATCCACGAAAATATGAGCGAATTTTTAGTCACAATCCTGGTTGTCAATTGTCCAAACAAATGGGAATCAATTCAAACCTTTCTTTAATAAAGAAGATCAAGCCAAATCACAAAAGTTATTTTCTGAAAAGTAAAAGGAGATTCTCTAAAAATTGTTCTCACTTGGAATAGAGAGATGGTTGGATTTCTGATTCTCTAACTTTTTTGGTATTTTTTCTCTCTATTAACCGATGAGTCTTGAAGCTCATTGGTTAATAGAAAACATGAAAAATCAAACAACACAATCTGTCAGGAACATCAAGTAGAAAGTTTGGGGCTCGGATGCCCGAACCTCTAGTTTGCATTTGTGGAACGGCGTCAGCCATATACCCACCAGCACCTGCATCATAAAGATGAGTCCAAACAAACCACTTACCTTCATCTGCAAAGCTAGCTTCACAAAACATCGTCATCATCTCGAGAATCAAGTGCATAAAAATCATCGGAAAGCAATCAGTCACAAGATGTTGAGACCCATGTGATGGGTCCCCTTGTGTAGTGATGAATATATGTGACGGGTTTGAATTTGATGTGATTTTAAAGTGTTTTGAGTTGCATTTGGTGTATCGGACACGAGTTGAGTGTCTGGCGGACGATGTCCGATGCCGACCGGACACGTCGAGTAGTGACGGGTTTTTGCAAGAGTATCGATCGGACGGTGTCCGATGGTGTTCTGTCTGCGCTGTCTTGAGCGTGAGCGAACAGTGTTCGGTGGGCCGTGTCAAGGTGACACGTGTTCATCGTTGTATGCTTGTGTTGATGTTGAGCTTGGCTTTGGTTCAAAAAATTTTATAATTATAATTTATTTTTGTTATGATTTAGTCTATCATGAAAGGTACTTTAATAATGTCTTGAGTTTTTTCATATTTTCACTAATTATTTGAATAAGACGAGTGGTCAAAGTACGTGTCAAAAAAAGTCAAACGACCTATAATTTGGGATTCGATGACCTGACAGTCCCATGAGGTGGTGTACTCGAGAAGCTTAGCCATGGCAAGGGATCCGAGGCAGCTGGAGGCTGTGGCGCCGGTAACCATGGTGGCGAAGCTGGTCAGTCCGATGGGCCCAGGCATGGGCTGGCGACTGGGGAAATTGCGCGGATGCTTCGAGGCGAAGGGATCGTTGGAGGCGGTCGGCTTATGCTGGAAGATTCGGACATGGTTAGGTTCTGGGTTAGCCGGTATCAAAACCCTTGTCAGGCTCTGGGCTAGCCCGTGGAAAACCTTGGTTCGGTTCTGGGTTACCCGGTGGTAAAACCCTGTTCGGTTCTTGGTTATCCGGTGTGTGAGAATTTAACCCTGTCAAGTTTTGGGTTAGCCCGTGGAAAAACCTGGTTAGGTTCTTGGTCAACCAGTATCTAAACCCTGGTCAGGTTCTGGGTTAGCCCGTGGAAAACCCTGGTTCAGTTCTGGGTTAGCCGGCGCGTGGTTAAAACCCTGAAGGTTACAGGTTAGCCTCTACGAGAAAACCCGGGTGCGGGCCCTGCATGGCTCGGTACCGGATATTCCCGGGATGCCAGAATATTCGGGGGAATATGCCCTAGGGTGGCTATATAAGGAGAGGTGGTGGAGGCTTAGGGTTAAGCAATCCACCCACCATGTAGCCCTAGGTGAGAGGTGTGAGGAGAGGGGGGAGAGAGGTCTCCCCATGGTGTAAAAGGTAAAATACACCAAAATATATCCAGCAAAAACATTTACAAAATATTGTGTGACTTATGTTCATCCTCTTCATCCGTTTGTGAGAGAAAAGAGAAGAGAAACGAGAGAAAGAAAATGAGAAAAAAGAAAAGAAAAGAGGGAGCGTCCCTGCCTTGTTTCCGTGCATGCTCCTGTTCTTCAGTGCTATGCATTTAAGTGAGAAATCCAGGGTGGAGTGAGTAGATCGGGTGAGAGCCTAGAGAGAGAAATTCCATCTCTATTCCTGCATGTTCAGATCGAGTGAAAAAAAAGATTAGAGAGAGAATCTGTTTTTCCACACCGTGCAGCAAAGAAAGAGAGAGAGATCGCGAGGGCTAGAGAGAGAAATTAAGCCCAGCTCCCTGGTTTCCTGTCCATGGCGCAAGAGATAGAGGAAGAGGCTTGGGTTGCATAGTTCCCTTATGCCAAATCAAGAGAGAGAGCGTTGTTGTTCCTCGTTCAATCCAGCGCGTGGAGAGAGGTCGGGTTCCTCCATGTGTCCAGCGCCTTTACAGAGATTCCAGCAAGAGTAGAGAGAGATTGATGGGAATGAGCACAGATCGAGAGACTCCTACCCCTGTTCTTCTACTGCAGCAAAGAGAGATTCAAGAGAGAGCCGAGAGGGTGAGACAGGAGGCCGGCTAGGGTTCCTCTCACAGCCGCCGGCCACCCCAAGATAGAGAGGATGAGGTAGATGAAGGGAAACGCGGGCGCTACGCTAGCACAGAATCAAAATTCTACCGCCGAGACCCAGAACCCCCTGCAAGTAATTGACCACAGATCGAGTTACCTCACGACGTGCAGTGCAGCGGAAGATGAGTCGATGAAGCCGGTTCAATCGATCTGCGCGTAGTTGTACGGAAGTAGTCGTTCACGGCGATCCCATCGCCTCCTCGCTGGTCAGCAACAAGCCACGAGGTGCGCCGTGGCCGATCCCCATGCCGTGGAGGTCATCGACGAGCTCCGCGTGCTCGCCAAGATTCGCGATCTCCCCGCGCAGCCTGTCTTCAAACGGACGCCTCGGCCTCGTCCGGGGGCCGTTTTCGACGATCTTGGACACTACAGACAAGCCCACGACGAGAGCTTTCCAACGCATCCAGTCTCATCGCTAAATTCCCTCTGGATCAACGGGAATATGCGAAACAAGGTCGCGGCCAGAAACTGGACGCGAACAGATCACGTCGTCTTCTTCGGTTTGTCTTGCGGTTGATCAAGCCAGCGCCCCAAGTGTTGCGCCTCTACCGGAATACACGCCGGTCGCAGGCGAGGGAGAGAGGTGACGGCTAGGGTTTGGTGGAGAGGGAAAACCTAATTTCCTCAGGGTGTCCTCAAGCCTCTCCACCGCCTCCTTTATATAGTCCCACCGTGGGCCCTCTACATTAGAGGCCCTAACCCGATCCATAGCCCATGTCTCACATGGTCTATGTAGCCCACGTCATACGTGGTCCCACATATCATTGAGCTCACATCCGATGTGGCCTATGATTGTCAATTGGGCATATAATTCCTTCAGTAGAGGGATTGTAGGTCTGTGGAGAGAGAGAGAGAGGCAGGAGGAGGAGGCCGGTCGGCCTGCGTCAGTTCATCAGCACCTCAGCGGGCAGCGGTCTGCATCCATTTGGCGGCGCGAATCCATGGAGGTCGGGCTCCAGCTGCCATGACAGAGAGACCATAGAAGGACGGCGCCCGACATGGTGGTGGCCGGTGCTGAGGCAGCCGGTGGCCGGCCAGGAGGCGGCGCGGGTCAACAGCGCGGTGGTGGCCCGGCCTAGGGCGGCGAGTGGCGTCTACCCTGCGACGGCAATGCCTCAGATTCCGGCGGCTCCAAGAAAGGCAGCGGCTCTGGCGTCTGGTCACGGCGCTGCATCTACCCGGTGTCCATGACAGTACAAGGCGGCAAGCTATCCGTGCGCTCTCCATCCCGTGCCCAAGGCGGCGCGGCCACGACGACACATCTGTGCTCCAGCCAAAGGAGGCCGACGGTTCTGAAGTTTGAGGCTTTGATCTCGAGTTGGTAGTAAGACTCGACTCCGATGATTGGCACATAGCGTATGTTCGATCAAATGTCCAAAAGGAAATTTGGGGGTGATTCGGTCGAAAAATTAGTTTGGCTCTTATTCACCCCCCTCTAGTCGCCGATTCTGGTCCTTCACAAGAACTGCGCTAACACGAGTTCATCGTAGTGAACCCTTCACGGTTTCAAGTTTCACACTCATTTTACGAAATGCACAACCAAAGTACTTTAAAATATCACAAAAAATTGATATCATCACTTATATTGATCATAACACCATGGTACCCTCCACATGCATCTCAACAGAATGATTCCTATCCTACCTTATGGAGTACACATATATAGATTTCTCATTCTAGGGTATGTTAGTTTTAACCAATCTTAGGAGGGCTTTTGGCAGTGGAGTTTGGATTATCTATTCTACATAAAATGATGAGGTATATAATTCAAGTTAGGGAAACTTTCGCAAGTAAATAGCTAAAAAAATGTAATAATTAAATAAATAATTGGCAATAGAATTTCCAAAGTTCATGAAAGGATAGGAAACCTGCCTTCTTCAGGAATCGGTTCAAAGTCTAACGGATTTTTCGAATATTCTTCCTCAGGAAATCCAAAAGCGCTTAACTCAATATCTAAAGAAAATAAGAGCAAAATTCAACAAATATGCATTTCAAAGGTTTTAGCATGAATGCATAAAATATGTATGTAAGGGATTGGGCATGGCTAAAGGGGTGATGGACTATATAATTTTGGGAAGTATAGGACTTTGTTTTTCCGTAGGTAGCATTTTGGGAGTCCTCCGAGTAGCATTATAGGGATGGCAATGGGCCCCATTCCCCGATTTCCCATGGGTTCCCTGTTAGGGGACGGGTATGGGGAAAATTGATCCCCCATGAGGATGAAAATGGGGAAATCATCCCCCTTCGAGTATTGCGGGGATGGGGTCTAGACCTGATCAACAACCGAGCCGGCCCGAGTTTCGGACCCGATCAACGGTCGGCCCGGGACTCACCTTGGAGCCTGAGCCCAACCCGAAGCCCAAAAAGCCTACCCCAAAACCCAAAGCTCGGCCCATCCACAGTTTAATGCGTGTTTTCTCAAGCTTGAGCCCAGCCCGACCCGGTGGCTATTCTTCGGTTCAAAGCTTGAGTCCGGCCGTGTCGGGCTTTTTCGAGTTGGGCTCGCCGAGGCGGGCTGCCTAGAACAGGCCTAATGGGGACGGATAAATTTCCTCCCCGTGGAGACCCGACGTAGACTCAAAAATAAAACATTTATTTGGCCTAACCTATCCTCTCCACCGGCGCAGCTTGCCCACCCCAACTCTACCTCTTTCCATGTAACCTAATTCCCTCATCTCTACCCCCCTTGCTCACTTCATTTCACTATGCCAGCGAGCGGCGTGGAAGGAGTCGCGGTGCCAGTGGCGAGGGAACAGGCTTAGTGATGCCGGCGTGGGAGCGGCCATAGCTATGGGAGGCAGAGCGTCAGCAGGCGTGGTAGCGGGAGGCAGCGCGGAAGCAGGCACGACACCGGCGGCGCGAGGCAGCTCGTCCATCGGACAGTTAAATCCAGAGCCACGCACGTATGTGATTCTCTCTCATCTCCCCCTCTCCTTCGTTCTCACGTCGTTACAAGGGTCCTTGTCCCCTCTCTCGTCGTCTGGAAATTGTACCCATCGGGTTCCCCGTATACCCGATCGAGGACAGGGACAGGAAAAAATCCTCCCTAGAACTAGGGACGGGGAGCGGGGAATTTTGGCTATGTCAAGGCCGGGTATGGGGGTACATTCCTGTCGGGGAATGGCCCCGTTGCATCCCTAGGTTGCAAGATTTATGGATGTGTACGTGGATAGATTTATGTGTGGATCAACAAATTTTCAGAGGTCGGGGTCGACGACAACATTGTTGCCGAAGTTCCGAGATGGAAATTGTAGAAGACATAGGGTGAAAATATTGGGAAAAGTATTATTAATAAACTATTGTGCTAATAATATTTTTATAATTTTTAAATGTTTTCAAAATCATTTTAAATTTAAAAGCATATTTTATGTGTTAAAGTGAGAGGAACTAAATTTTAGTTGAGTTATTATATTGATGAAAATGGTATTTTTAAAATTTTACTAAATACTTTAGCACTTCTTAGAGCATCCTCAATAGCCCCTCTAAACCATCTTGTAAAGCACTGTTCATGTCTCTGTGAGGGGCAACACCAGCGGGCGGTGGCTGGAGCAGAGGAGGTGATGTTCGGATAGTACAATGGGGGGCGGTGCTCACCGGGGGTTTGCTGGAGCTTGATGTGGCTGGGCAATGTGGTTAGCATGGCGGCTGGCTTAGGTGTTGCCGGCGGCGATGCTCCAATGGATGAGAGTGCTTTGTGATGATTAGAGGAGCTTCACAGTAGGTGGTTGGAGTTGGGGTCGAAGAGGGGAGAAAAGGGCGGAGATGGCAGCTTGGTGCTTTAGGAGGTCGCCGGGGCCCTATTTATAGGCCAAGCATGACGATGGCGACACGAGGATAGAAAGCCATGCCGGCGGCGGCGATGCAGTGTGGTGGTGAGCGATTGGTGAGCTGCCGCAACCGGATAATGCTGTCGATGTGGCGGATGAGGATGACACGGCGGAGAACTATCTGCATGGGATAAAATCACCGCGATAGAGCTTGGGAATGGCATCGGGGAGATATTTCGGCGAGTGCGGAGGTGAAATCAGTCGTGCCGGCGGTTTGCGTGGCAGCAGTGACATTCGGGGGTTGACAACGAGCGCGAGTCGTCGGATCTAATGAGAGGATGTGTGTCATTGCCGCAAGATCAACATAATTGAACTGGTACGTGGTTTGGGTGACGTGGCGGGTGCTGATTCATTGGATTTAGGCAGTATTGATCACAACCGTTGGCTATCCCTTATGTCTAGTGGGCTGCATTGGGCTTCGATGGCCATGGGCCTGATTAGGCCGAGGCGGGAAGGAAGAAGGCTATATGCCGAAGGCGTAAATGGAAAATGGAAAGCGTACACAGATGTTTTCCGGGAAAGGCCCGATTACTAAATGATTTCCAAAATTTGCTCTAGGCTTAAAAAATATGTAGAAAATTGGTATGAGCTTCGAAAAATATTACATAAATTTGCAAAAATCTAGAAAAAAGAGATCTTAAATATGCAGAAATATTTTATATTATATGGTGTTTACGTCCCTGGAAAATTAGAATATAAAATTTCTTTAATCGGAAAAATTAGGGAATGGTCATGGGAAATAGTATATATTTGGGGGATGGCTTAAAGACATGAATTCATGTTTTCGCAAAAAAAAAATATTTCATACCACAATTGCAAAGTTTGGGGTATGTTACACCCTCCACGTGTTGGGCCGCCACCTACGCTGTGCTTTCGGGCCATCGATGTGCCACGCTTGGGTCGACGCCTGTGTCACAGCTGCTTGGGTCGTGCATTACGTTAGGATCCTAGGCCGAAGGGGGGTGAATCGACTCTTTTCAATTTTTACTTCTCTCAATTTGCTTGCTTAGTTAGTCAAATTAGGAACCCAAACTATCGACAGATTTAGAGTCTAGTGGCGGAAGCAATCACAATGAAGCACAAGCGACTACAAGGAGGCTCGATGGCACTCACACTCAAGCGATCAATTCAATATGCGGAAGTAAATGAGAGAGACAAAAAGGCGCAAACCGAGTTGTTTTCCGAAGTTCGGTGCTCAACACATGAACACCTACGTCTCCGTTGAGGAAACTTCTCACACAGAGAAGTCGGAACCCTTTCGTTCCTAGCCCTCAATCCACTCGTGGT
Source organism: Raddia distichophylla (assembly GCA_005191435.1). Classification (NCBI taxonomy): domain Eukaryota; kingdom Viridiplantae; phylum Streptophyta; class Magnoliopsida; order Poales; family Poaceae; genus Raddia; species Raddia distichophylla. The sequence continues at coordinate 485,482 of SPJY01001884.1, forward strand.
AGCTCTTCACCAACACATGGTAGGCGAGCTCCAAACCTTCACATAAGACGAGTTCTTCCACACGTGGAAGCTCCTCGCACCCGCGGCGCCGACACACGGCACCGACCCCCGACACACGGAGGGTTTTGTACACAACCTTCAACGGATGAAGGCGACGCACCTCCGACACACGGAAGTGACCCCCGACACACGGAGGGTTTCGGTGACGTAGTCGAACGGTTGATGAAGCCCGTGGCGTGACGACGATCTCTCCGGCGGCGAAGTCCCAAGAGCACAAGATCGGAGACCGTCTCTCACCACTACCCCTTCTCTCCCACCATGGAAACTAGGGCAAGAACACCATGGGAGAAGGGGTAAAACTTGGGGATGGATGAGAGGAGGTAGGGGGCACCTTCTTCTTCCTCTTCCTCTCTTCTTCTCCCTCAATCTCTCAAGCACATGGAACCCTAGGAGGAGGTGGGATCCATGGGAGGAGCTCTCATGGGTGGCTAGGACAAGGGGTGGCTGCTAATG